>PVJL010016205.1:0-21692 GCA_004026885.1 Lyroderma lyra
ACACGCACACACGCACTCACACACTCACACTCACACATGTACACAAAGATGGCAAACCCACAGAAGGGATCTACTGATCTCCATGTGACTTCCAGTGACCCTGGGGGAGTGTGAAGCCCCGGCCGTGGTCAGGGTGGAAAACGTAACCGTGAAACAGTCGTGTTAGCCCTCCTGTTTGGAATGTCGTCAATCTGCTGTGGGTCAGAAGGAGTCGTTTCTAAATAAATGCACAGGAAAAGTACTAAGAATGCCCTTGGGTAGAGGGAGGTGGCAGGCTCTTCTGAAAAGAACATAAAAGATTGGTTTTATGCTCCCCAAGGAGAGGTAAAAGTGAGGAAAATGAAAGAAATGACGTAGATGCCAGCAAAGAGACCAAAAACAGCGTCCTAAGAGAGCGAAGATGGGTGACCGCCTCTCACTGCCACACCCAACAAACCCAGACGCGATCACCACCGAACACAAGCGACTGGCTTGAGCGACAGCTGCCGAAGACCCCAGGGGACAGGAGCGCTCGCTGGCCTTCGGACTACTCGGCGTAGAAGAGGTTTTCTTGTCGGAACTCCGGTGGCGTGCCCGGCGGGCCCGGGCAGGGGGTGGCGCAGGCGCCGAGGTGGTAGAGACGGTGGCCGCCAGCGGGCCGTGGGCCGGGCCGGCGCCGAGGAGTCCGGTGCGCCCGCTCCCCTGCAGCACCGGACGTCAGGTGAGACCTGCTCGCTGCCCACATCAGCGGGCACCGTGTGCAGGTGGTTGCGTTTCTCTCACAGATGATGACGGAGCAGCTGCACAGTGACGACGGCTTTGTCACCCATTCCGGGATGCGAAGCAAAAGCACCACGAACGGTGACCCCTGTCCAGAAATTGCTTATAAATGTGCTGGTCACAAGGCAATGGGCCCCTGGGCAACGGTCACGAGAAGCGAAGTTGTCACGTTGGTGGTTCCCGACACCAAAGCGTCGCTGCCATGTCCCTGGCAAAGGGCATTTACTTTAAAGGAAAGAGACGGGGTGAGGAGAAGAGATGTTCTAGCTTTTAGGAGAGCCAGGGATTCACTCGGGTCTTGCCCAGACCCATTTGTTTGCAGATGGCACACAAAACCTGCGCGGTGCACGGAAGGAATAGGGGAAAGCAGTTTGTGTAAATGAAAGCTACGAGTCTTGCCTAGGACACACAGTGTAGGGTCCATGGAAGCCCGTCGGGGCATTCGAAAGAGACCAGCCCGACCAGGCCGCCCGCGGTGGCGTTCCCGCAGACGGCAAGCTGTGCATCGCTCACCACGGGTGTGCGCGGGGCGCCGGCAAAACGACACGCCGCGGTAACGCCCACGGGCATGAGCGAGCCCTTGAGGGGTGCCGCAGGCTGTTGGCATCTCTGTGTAGCCCCGGGTGGAAAGGAAATAGCCAAACAGATGACCTTTCTGCCAAAAATTTATCAAAGGAGGCCACGTACGGGACAGCTGGAGGAACATCAAACTCGACAGCCAACCTCCCGGCTTGCCTGGCCAGGACGGAGAGGTTGCAGGGATGACCCTGAGAAAGGGTGTCTGCAGCCACCACGGACCCAGGCGTCTGAGAAGCCACGAGAAAGCAAGCCAGACGTCCCGACTCAGACACAGACCCGCTGCGAGCCAGACGTCCCGACTCAGACACAGACCCGCTGCGAGCTGCGTGCAAGGCCAGGCCCGAAGGACACGTCCTGGCGGTGCAAGCGCACCCGCGGGCAGGCTTGGTGTCAGCGAGCCAAGTGCGGACTGCCTAGTAAGGAGCAAGTCTGTTGTGCTGAGAAAGTGGCTTTTCCGTTTCATGGAGCAGACACGACTGGTAGGCACCTTTGTGTCCTCAAATCATTGCTGTCTCCTTCCTGCTTACGGCAGGTATTTTATCAATTATAAGTTTATGCATGGGCCACATTCTCCGTGATAAGACTGCAAATGCAAAACTGCTCCCCAGCCATATGCACGTGTATAACGGGTCGTAGCAAATACGGAACCACCGAGCACAGTGCCGGAGACTATTTTGTTATCTACTTCAGGGAAGTAAGAAACAAAATCCAGGTATGGCCTCTCCCTGCCAACACCTTATATGACAAACACGCTGGCACAGGAGACGGACACAGGGTCGTCCACACAGAACAAAGCAGCCACGTGCTCCTGGGTCCTAACACCGAAGCACTCCCACCACGTACTTGTATTTGGCAGCGGCCGAGGAAGACGAGTTCTAACCCAAAGGAAGCAAGTTTCCCGTTGAAGAGACCAGGTGATAGATGATAGACAGACAGACACGCACATACATGCACCACAGACCCACACGTACAAACATATACGTGTGTATCCATGCATGTGCCTATTTCCAAGTTACACAAACAAACAAACAAGCAAACAAGCACATTCTGCAGGAGCAGTGACAACCACCGGACATCTCACTGCACAACTACGGCCCACAAAGCAGTAATGTGTTTTCCTATTGGCCTGGAGGTATCTTAAAGCCTAGCAGCTGTCAGCTCAGGGGACGCTGGATGGCAGAGCCGCTCAGCAGTGCTCCTGGGTCCTGTTCCTCAGCTCGAATCCTTTTCCAAGGACTATTTTGATAACAGCTCTCAACCACTCCATCCAATGAATAAGAATTGGGACTTGGCACTAGACAGTATTTCACTCCTTTTTCTGTAAACAAGATTACAGATAATAATATACACATGCATGTGCACAGCCACACTGTCATTACCAATAATATTCTCGCATTATCCCCTAAAAATACTCTGCTGAGCTTTTCTGAAATACTGCAATTTTGCTTAAAACAAACCACTGAAAATGAACGCTTTGTGCGTGCTCGTGTCTGCAAGCCCTCCGTCTCGATGAAAAGTGAGAGAATTGAAGCCAGCAGCCCCAGCGTCCTTCGATCCGGGCCCAAGGTGACGACTACCATCCCGGTTTCCCTCTCATTTCCTTGATGGTACTTACGACGACGCCAGTAAAATAAAAGCAATCTGGTAGTCTCCTTAGAAGCATCTAATCAGAGAGCTTTCAAATGGTCTCGAGAACACGACGATGCCTTCTTTTCCCTGAAGCTGATGGTGTTTTCGAAATGTCTCCATCCCACACCGCGTCTTGAGAATGTGCCATATGTTCTCATGCCAACATGGCAATTATTCAAGGGACTATTTTACGATCATTCTCATGTTTCTCCGAATTTCCTGATTACTAGTAGCCCCACAGAGGGGAGAGGATTGAGTCAGAGCATTTGGACGAGATTCGCACCCGGTGATGCAATTTCAAGTGTAGCTCATCAACGGAACACTCCGCACTGATCTGAGGCAAACCTCAGCTATACTTTGAGGCCACTCAATTTCTCTTTTCCGATGACTTACAAAGGCTTCTGAGGGAGCTCAGGTCTTCCCATGGAGGCTTCTCAACCACTGTGCTACCAACATGAGGGGCGGGAGCGTCCTCTGTTGCGAGGGGCAGTGCAGCATGTTTCGTAGCATCTCTGTGCCCCCATCTCAGATGCCAGCAGCAGCCCTGTCCTCTCTAGGCCACGACCATCCACGTCTGCAGATACTGCCACAGGACACACCGCAGCGCTGCCTCCCCCACCACGTGGAGAAGAAGTTCCCCCCACGAAGCAGACATCCCCCAGTCTCTCCGCTCAGCGCTCTGGGTCCTGTGGAATCAGTCTAGAAGTTAGCTGACCACTAGAGAAATGAAAAAGTAAAGAACCAGGGGCCACTCATCATGGAAGAAACTATCCTGATGAAGGTTCCAGTTTTCCACACCAGCCCAGGCCCAAAGACCCCTGAAATACGTGAGGGTCTGCGCTCTGCGCGCTCTTTGCCGCCGCTAATCCTTACTCGTCAGTAGGGGCGGCGGGGGGACGTGCCAGGGGAGACAGCCACCTCCACAGCGACCACCCCCGTGTGTCCCAAATGCTTTCTCGAGTTCCTGTAATTTCACGGACACAAAAGCGCTTTGGGCATGACAGGCTGTCCCTGGGTTTCTGCTGAGAAACGCAGGGCCTCAATCAGTACACCCCCGTTCACCACTCAGCAACCTCTGATCTTAGTTCCTGGAAATACGAGAAACAGACTGCGGTCAGCGACAGAGGACAGAGAGCCACGTGGCTACTGCTGGGAAGGAGCTAGATGTCCACGTCGGCAGAGAGAGCCCCGTGGAGAGACCTGGAGATCGCCAGAGGTGTAGGACCGCTACAGCTCGGCTCTTGCCCGATGAAGACCTTTCATAGCAGTTTTTTCAGGACTTTTCAGAAAACTGGGTGGTAAGTTCCTAAGACAGAACACGGGGCCCCCTCCCGGCCCCGGGGCCCCGCCAGAGCAGAGGGCGTGCACTGACCTGTGTGTGGGTTCAGAAGGATGCTCCCGGGCGGGATGCCGGTGGCGGCTTCGAGGGGAAGCAGGATGTAGTTGGTGCCGCCGGCTCCGACCTGGCCCCCCATGTCACTGCCCGGGTAGGACACACAGCCGGGAGGAGTGGCGGCCACGCCTGAGACGAGGGGTGCGCTCTGCAGAGGGGCGTGCGTGCGGGACAGCGATCCCGAAGACCCGGCGCTGCTGGACGACTCGGAACCTACGCGGAGACACACAGCGACAGGTCCTTCAGCGGCTCTGCTTCTCCACGCTGACCGGAGAGGGGAGCCTCCTCCAGGAAAGGGCTCGGGGCTGCTGCTGCGGGAGTTAGCCCGCCCCTCCCGGGTCTGGGGCCCCCATGTTATTGAAAAATTGGGCCCACACTTTCCTGATAGGTCAACGTCCTAGAAAAACAGAGATTAAGGAGTATTTTCTTTCTCCCACACCACCGGGGTGACGGATCAGCAAGGGGCATCCTAACCCTCTGAAGTCTCCCCGAAAGCTCCCGTCGCCCTGAGTAATCAGTGCCGTGGACGCGTCTGACGGAATGGACCGGAGTCGTGAAAACAAATGACTAGGAAGCAAGTTAAAGAGCCCACAGTGTAAGGAGGGGTCCTACGATGCGCTGATCATGCAGATGGTTCCCAGGGGCGGGAGTCTGAGGACACACGGTCAGAAGCAACCTTTTCCTGCCGGCGGCAGGAGAACTGGACCATTCCTCCTGGGAGGGCAGGAGAACTGGACCATTCCTCCTGGGAGGGCGTGAGATCTGCCCTGTATCTCACACACGGGCACGAGTTGTGCTAACACAGCCAAGAGGTGGACCAAGGAAGGGCTGGCCTTCCCGGCGATGATCGAGCATCCTTCAGATGACACAGAGGAGTGAGGTCGGGGGCTGTTTGTGGACCGTAGACTTCTCAAACGTGCTGGTGAGTGGACCTGTGAGCACAAGGCCTCAAGGTGGAATCCAGCCCAAGCCATCTCCCTCCCCCTCCACTGCGGACAGAGAAACCCCTGCCACAGCCCACGTCCACGCGGCACTGGGTGCTCTTCACTCCTGCGGTTACAAGAGGTGCTCCAAGTGGTCCCCATCCGCGGCACCAGCCTCAGTGAGGAAGCGTGGTGGCCTTGGAGGGCCCCTCAGCTCGGCCAGACTCCGGACGGATTTCTTGCTGCCACGGGCCCTTACCTGCCTGTCTTAGAACATTCCTGCTCCCGTAAGACGCCCACCTTCCCCAGCAAGTACCAGTTTTGTCACCCAGGAATGCCTTTCTTAAGGACGTGACAGCCATCCTTTTGAAATGTCCTCAGCAAGAAACAGTGCCCTTAGCTGTCGGCGGCTGTGGGAGGAGCAGGACCTGACTTGGATAAATGCCAGTAGCAAACCAGCCGGTTTAATGGAACGGACTGGAACGGACCAACCCCCCCCTGATGTCCTCCAGTCCTCCCCATGGGCTCCCTGCACAGCTGCCCTGTTTCAGCCGGGCCGAGTTCTCTCCCCTGTTCTAACGGCCTTCACCCCCATTGCAAGAGCTGTGCCCGCTGAGCTCATCCAAGGCAACTTTTCTTTTATTGGGACCCTGAACCCTAAGTTGTTGGTTTGTTTTTTTTTTTCTGAATTCAAGAAAATGTCTTGGGATCCAGCGGTCCGAGTTCGGTAGGATAACCGGAAGCTTCTGAGCGCCGGAGGGAGAGACTATTCAGAATGCACTCCTGCAGCGGTGCAAAGAAACATGAGGTGGCTCGAGAATACTCCGGGGCGCAGACAAGTGACAACAAGAACACCCGCCCTGGCATCCGGAACGCAAAATGCCGGGCCATGCCCAACGATGGGGCACACACGAGCGTGTCCTCACTTCTCTGGAGCCGGTTTCCGAACCAACAATCCGAGCTTCAGGGATCCTTCATGGGATGCGCACGCAGCTCCCGTGGAGCAGCCCTGCTCTGCAGGACCAGAGGGAGGGGTGACAGACCAAAACAGGTGTCAGTCACTCTCCTGTCCTTCAACCACACACCGCCACCAAGAAGCAGCGAAGTCCGTGGCGCCAGCTCCGTCACGGTCTCTTCTCAAGGAGGACGTCATGTCCTCACGACCCCATTTACCGCCAGAGCTGGGGGCTGCACCTCTGTGAGGTGACCGTTGCTGTGCTCAGTGCGGGGGACACAACACGGAGAAGGCAGCCCCAGGCCCCAAGAGAAGGTTCTTGCACTCGCTTCCCACCTGGAAAGAAGTCCCGTGATCATCTTTTCGAAGCTCCGTAATTAGAGGAGGAGCGTAGTAACTTAACTGTCACAACTGCAGCCTTGGTTTCCCAAAGGTCAAGGGGAAGTCTGCAATTCCGCTGCGAACGAAGAGGAGAAACACGGGAAACGCGTGCAGCTCTGAAGCGGCGTGATGGCGCACCGACAGCTTCGCTTCCAGAAACCGTCCTGGGGAACTGTGGGTTTGTTTTGACATCGCATCCTGCTCACCTTTAATTCTTTCTCTTTCCGTCCCTGCACCTTGACAAGCTTTCAAATGGAGACATTTAGATGAAAAGAAAAACAATGTCTGAAGCACTTACGATTCCTAATCGTTCTCCAAAGAACATGGTGTTTTCGCATTCTTGAAGCGTTTTAAATGTTTCCAAAAAGCTGTACTTGGGAGGTGATTGGGGGTTGATGCAGAGAGAATGACAATTCATTTAAAAACCATAAGAGCTCTTTTGACGTGCTGGAATTTTTCACTAAGCCCTTTCAGTTACTTGGGTTTTGCCTCCTAAAGAGGTTTAAAACTATTAAAACTTTCTTAGTTTACAAGAACTTAAGTGCTCCGCAGTGGATTTTCTTGACTTCCAATTGATGCGATAGTGGGATAGAAGAGCAATTAATTAAAGTAAGAAATCAAGACTTTTCCAATTGGTGGATAAAAATGACAGAAGGCAGTGGGAGCCCACCTGAACGTTTCCGAGAAGCAAGATATGTACAGTGACAGCCACGAAATGCTGTTCATTTTCTGCCTCTGTACGAAAACACGGGATAATTTCTCAGGAGGCGTTTGTCAACAACATAATTGCATTGGACCATTAGCATAACGAGCCGAACGTGAGCGTGGCCCTCGGTTGGGGAAGTACGATCTGCGAGCGACCGCCCATGTCCGCCCTCTGGCTGGTACTGCCCACTCACCACCCGGCTCCTGGCCCTGGCCCCCCACTCACTGGCCACCCCGGGCCATGCATGCACCAAAAGCACATCAGTCCATGGCCTCACGGCTCTCACCCCGACCCAGGCGGAGAGTCAGGGCCCCTGAGCTTCCGAAGCAAAAGCAAAACCAAACCCAAGCCATGACGGTATGTACTCAACTAAAAACCTAAGTTCAGGGAGTGCTACCTAAGTGTCATCGGTCATCTTCTTGGGATTTCATGCAGTGTTTTAACGGCGAAGATTGAAGGTAGTTTGGAAACAATGGGGAGGGATTCTTGGGAGACAGAAGAGGAGTCATGGCAGACCGTGCGGGGCCTTCTGCTGACGCCAATGAACTCCACGGCACTGAAGCTTCTGTTTGTTTAAAGTTGCTTCGAGTTAATGGTTCGCCTGCATCTCTCATCTGCACGTACTTCTCAAAGACTGTCACTGGGAACGTGAACTACTTGCTTCAAAAGAACACCAGTCACTTAGAAAAAGAAAAAAAAAAAACCAACCAACCAACCAACCATACAAACAAATAGGAGAGAAAAATGTGCAGGAATCTGACGACTTAGAAGTGAAATCCTTTGAGGCTCATTTTCTTTATCAGCAAAGTAGGGATGAAAGCTAGATGGCAATAATGAAAACAGACAAGAACTAGTGTTCATGGAGGGCTAATAGATGGCTAGGCATTACTGGAAGTGCTTCGTGTATATCAATTCTATGCCTTAATGAGAACCTTGCAGAGGTGCTATAGGGTGACTCTCGTTTCTCAAATGAGGAAACTGAGGCACAAATAAGCTAACTAATTGCCCCAGATTATACTAACAGTATGCTCAAGCAGGAATGGAAACTACTAATACCATAATTTTCTTATAATGTGCATTTAAGCGGTAAGTCAGAGTATTAAATTAAAAAAAAAAAACAACCCTAAATTTTGTAAAATAGTTGACATGTGCCTTAATAACCATTTTTATACAAATGATTGAAATTAAACTTACAGTAGTCTACTGAGGGGAATTTGAGTACTTTTCATTATAACCCACATTTTATAGATAAGTAAACTAGAGATTAGAGAGGTCAGTAACTGGACCAAGACGCACAGCGGACACGTGAGAGTACTGGTGTACCCTCATCTACACCAGTGATGCGTATGGCCGGGAGTCAGACCTTACAGCTTGGGTAGAATTCCGAAAAGGCCGCAGGACTTACACCCCGTCAGCACTAACTACCTGCTTTGGACAGCTTCCCTGTACTCCTGGTACTGGACGTGCTGTCACCCCGGGTCAGCACGGTGATGCCACCGAAGCTCGCTGTCTTGGTCATGGCGGGCTTGAGGTTGCGGTTGGAGCTGTCCGAGTCTGTGCTGCTCCAGGCTCTTTGGTGGTCGGTCCACTTCAGTTCAGTCTCGGAGCTGCTCTGCCGACTCCCCGACGTCCTCCCTGAGCTGTCTCTGTTGCCCCTGGAGCATGGCCGTCAGAGAGAGGCACAGAGACAGCGTTACATTCCCCGAGCCGTACGAACAGCTCATGGAAGAGTCATCTATCTACACGAGACCCTTCTTGTCAACCCTTTCCATCAAACCCGTTGCCCCCCAACAGTGCTACAAATCCCTCACTGACGTCCAGACGGAGACGCATCACACACAACACTCGTGTTACAAACAGAAAAAACGAAACCTAGAAACGCCACACGATCCCTCTGTCAGTGAAGGAGAAACTAGAAAAACATGGTATGAAATAGAACCGTTAACTTGCGCTGCGGAGAGGAGAGGGGGATGAATTCCGCCCCAAATCGACAATGAATCAGCACTCGTAAGCCACGATCACTTGAATGATCCTTAAAGCAACTCCCGCCGAAGGAGGAGGTTTGTCCCCCCCTTCAGCGTTACGTAACTGGGAAAGTGCACGCAGTTGCAGAGCAGCCATGCACCGATCTGTTGTCTAACTTCCTGAGATGAGTGTCTGAATTCCCCAAGGCTCTGACAGACAGCACGGAGATCACGGAAATGACTCTGTGAAGCTGCGGTGACCATTTTGGTCGATGAGTTTAACCTTCATGGGCAGAGGAAGGAGCCTTTCCTCCTTTTCCATGGAGAAGCTCGTGCTCATAACAACGTGTAAACACTACGCGGACATGAACAGTTCGAAGGGGGTCGGGGGAAGCAACAAACAGGCTCCACAGGTGGAAAAACACATTCGTTGCAAGTTCAGGTAGAATGAGAGTGAACGTGACGGCAGAGAAGCAGCAGCCAGAGCGGATTTTGGAGACGCCAGAGAATTTTAAGTGGTGTGCAAATCTGCAGGCCTTTTCTAGAGAAAGTTGATGCAATTTGCATTTTCATGGCTTTCCAACCTGCTTAAAGAGGGACTTAGTTACTTCCTTTTTGTTAAGTTTATTGGGGTGACACTGGCTAGTAAAACCACACAGGTCCCCGGTGTGCCGTTGTTCTCGTCTATGTGTGGCGTGGTGTGTGCTCACCGCCCAGGGCTCCTCCATCACTGTGTGTGCGAGTCCCCCTCCCCCTTCCTCTCCACGTTCCCTTGTCTCCATGAGTTATTTGTTTTCCCTATTTTGATTATTTATTCTGTCCTTCAGAGTCCACATGTAAGTGAGGTCATATGGTATTTGTCTTTCTCAGTCTGACTTATTTCACTTAGCATGAAATCTTCCAGTTCCACCCAGGTTGTTGCAAAAAGTAGATTTTACTATTCTTTGTGGCCAAGTAATACCCCATTGTGTAATGTACCACCGCTTCTTTATCCAGTCATTTATTGATGGGCATTTAGGTTGTTTCCATGTCTTGGCTATTGTGAATAATGCTGCAATAAACACAGGGGTGCATATGCTTTTTTTTCAAATTAGTGTTTTGGATTTCTTTGGATAAATACCCAGGAGTGGAACTGCTGGGTCATAAGGTTGTTCCAGTTTTAATTTTTTGAGGACCCTCCACACTGCTTTCCACAGTGGTTGGAAATTTGCAGTCCCACCGACAGGGCACAAGGGCTCCCTTTTCTCCACATTTTGGCCAACACTTCTTGTTGGTTGATTTATTGATAAGAGCTGTTCTGACAGGAGTGAGGTGGTATCTCACTGTGCTTTTGATTTGCATTTCTCTGATTAGAGATGTCGAACATCTTTTCATATGTCTATTGGCCATCTGCACGTCCTCTTTGGAGAAATGTCTAATAAGGTCTTCTGCCCACATTTTAATTGGTTTGTTTGCTTTTTTGGTGTTGAATTATATGAGTTACTTATATTTCATGGAATAGTAACTCTTTATGAGATGCCTCTATGGCAAATATTTTCTCCCATTCTTTAGGAGGTCTTTGCATTTTGTTGATGGTTTCTTTTGTTGTAAAATAACTTTTTAGTCTGAGGTAGTCCCATTTGTTAATTTTTTCCTTTGTTTCCCTTGCCCAAGAAGATATATCATTGAAGGTATTGTTAAGGGTAATGTCTGAGAGGTTACTTGCTATATTTTCTTCTAGGACTTTAATAATTTTAGATCTTATATTTAGGTCTTGCATTCATTTTGAGTTTATTTTTGTGTATGGTGTAAGAAGGTTGTCCAATTTCATTTTTTTTTTTTGCATGTATCTGTCCAGTTTTCCCAACACCATTTGTTGAATAAATTGCTTTTATCCCAATTTAAGTTCTTGCTTCCTTTATCACAGATTAATTGACCATATAGACATGGATTTTTTTCTGGGCTCTCTATTCTGTTCTAGCGTCTAACTTCCTGAGATATATATCTGAATTCATTAAGGCTTTGACAGACAGCACAGCAATCAAAGAAATTACTCTATGGTGAGAAATTAAGCTATGGTGACCATTTTGGTCAACGAGTTTAACCTTCATGGGCAGAGGAAGGAGCCTTTGCATCCTTTTCCATGGAAAAGCTTGTGCTAATAACAACGTGCAAACACTACGCGGACATGAACAGTTCGAAGGGGATCGACGGAACAACAAAAAGTCTCCAGAGGTGAAATAACACATTCGTGGAAAGCTCAAATAGAAAAAAGAGTGAACACAGAGAACAGGTAGCGGAAGTGGATTTTGGAGACTCCAGAGAATTTTAATTGATGTGCAAAACTGCAGGCCTTTTCTAGAGAAAGTTGATGGAATTTGCATTTTCGTTGGTTTCCAACCTGCTTAAAGAGGGACTTAGTTCATGTTTTCAAAGATTTTTCTGCAGTTGGAAATAATGGATCACCAAAATATCCTAAGGTTCTCATGGATTTTAAATAGTAAAGGAGACATAAACCATGGGCAAGAGATATCAGCCCTAATTTCACATCAGTATGCACTGTGGCATACCCAAAGCTTGATTCAAATCTCACAGATGTGATCAGCAGTTTTGTTAATAAATGTTCTTCTAAAGACAATAATGAACTGCTGAAATGTTAGAAGTATGCGTGCCTGATTGAAATACTCGCCAACCAAATTGCACGGAAGGTACACAGCGATTTTTAGGTTTTACTTCAACTTTACTTACTAAACGTTTTTATTTCATGAAAACTTAATAAGGTACAGGGACCTAAGATAATAAATGAAATAGCTAATCTGTGATACACACTTTGTATAGCGAGGAGAGGAAGCATACCAGAAAACGCACAAAACCAAAAGCACTCAGTGTCCTGCTTTGTTTGGTCAATGTTTTCTTATAAACACTCTCTGTTCTCAGTACCCCAAGAATGGCTGGTTTTAGAAACAAGGGCCTTGAAAGGAGACAAGGTTGCAAATAGGAAGTCACACATACTGACCAATGGCCAGGTGACTTTAGCTCTTAAACTTCTTTGAAATTCAAGAAAGCCTGAGGGGGTAACCTGGAGACAAGTACCCGCTCCTGCTTGAGAGGTTAGCATTTTCTCCATTTCCAATCGTGGCCCTTCCATTCTCCAAATTCAACTTCAATCTTTTGTCATTTATTCTGATTACTTGGACAAAGCCTGGCTAGATGGTTATTTATCAACTGTGAACACACAAGAGATGTGACAACCATCTCCTTAGTAGCTAATTTGGAATATTTATTATATAGGAAAAGATTTGGGGTAGTCCCAGCCTCAGCATGCAGGATGCATCAGAAGGAAGCTCTCCACCTGCAGGTGAATGGATGCTGCCTCGTTTCCCCAGATGCTGCCTCAGTTTCCCCATGAGTTCTGCTTCCCCCATGTGAGGAAGGCAGACTCCCTCCAAATGCCAGTTTGGCTGGGCCTTTCTCTACAAAAGGAGGAGTCCACCACCATTCCTGGGTGCAAACCAGTGTGCTGTAGTCTGCACCCTTCACTCTGACAGAGATGTTTCTAGAACATTGAGTGGTTCCTCTAAACCTGTGCCACATTCCTTGGCCACTAAGGGAACCTAAAATGTCCTTAACTTCTTCCACCTCTACTCCAACAGCTCAAATCATTGTCCTAAATCAAGATTCGTTTTTAAAAGAGGGAGTTTAAGTTGTTGCTTTAGACTGACAATTAATGAGATCTAAAATAATACCGCTACTTTTAGTTTATGGTTTCTAGATAGTTACACATTGAAGCACCATTTCATAATGCTCTATTGATTATTCCCTTTAACACTGGCAAGGAGAAGTCCAGAATTAAATTTTATGTCTATTATAAACGTCATACAAAAGCACACCCGCAGTGTCTTCCCACCCCCCTAAGTGGGTCCTAGTCCGTTGTCCTGGCAACCAGAAGTCAATGGTAATGAGATGTCGGGTCACTAAGAGGTGGCTCGCTTGGGTGTAACTAGAATTTGATCCTAGAGTAGTGATAAAGGACACGCTCTTAAGTTCTTTTTGTATGTTGATTAATGTAACTAACAATATTTATTTTTCTTTTTGTGTGAACATGGCTTTTTTTTTTTGCCCAAATTAGGTATGACAAGCTCTTTGAATTACTTTTACATTCTGTGGGTGGCTCTATGCCAGACCTTCTTCCTGGGTTTCCATGCTTGGTGATTTCGGGGGACAATGGCATCCACGTTCATGATGGCTGACCTAGGCAGACGGTAGCTCTGGCCAGGGACCACATTTGGGCTCATGTAACACTAACTGGCCTATAAGGGGCGAGAACCCACATGTCATGCATATTCCCTCAACAAACAAGGGAATGTGTGAGCACAGGAGTATGGGTACATTCTAGGTCTTCTCTGCCAAGGGCAAAGTGCAAGGTTATTATCTTAATCTTCAAATGTGGGAAGTATCTAACAGTGGGAAGGCCTTAGACTGTGTCGTTCAACCCGGAATCTGAAGGAAGTCAAATAGAGAAGATCCTGCTTTTCCTTTCTGCCAGAGTGTAAGGAAACAAATTACTCCACCTTTTCTAATGATTGGATCCTAAGTTCAGATTTACTGCAAAAACATACTTTCTAAGCACATGATCCATTCATTTTTCTTGGTGCTTTCTTGCTTGTAAGTGGGCAAGAGTTTTGTTTGTTTGTGTGGCCTTTCCTATAAGAGAGATGAATCCTAATGTGCACAAAAACACTAACATTTTGACATACGCATGAGGTGTTGAGTATATATGTAGAACACTATGTGTCCTTTGTTTCCTTATCGATGCTAGAGATACCTTTACTAGAGCAGTGAGGAAATGGGTACAATCTCTGCTTTCACAGAGCTTCTTGCTTCGTTTAGTACTTAAATATATATATTATTGTATTCTAGTTAGCCAATTATAATAATTATATAATATAATTTAATATTTAATTATATTACAGATCATTATATATACGAGGGCTGTCCAGAAAGTATCTGGCCGTGTAATAGGGAAAATAGAGGCACTTATGTGCTCTTTGCAGACAGCCCCCGTACATCCATATACCCCTATCATCCGTTACCTTTGTCCCACACAGATCTTGATAAGTAGTTCATTACCATTTGAAGCAATCCTATATTTTCCTCCAGAAAGAAAAGTTGTGCTTAAAAAACTACTGTCTGCAATATTATGATAGATAGTGGGAGCTAACAGTCAACTATTCAAATAGACTTATCATTGATTTGTTTCCAGTATTGAGAATGTATAACCAACTACAACCTGTCAGAGAAACTTCACTCTAATTCGCCGAAGTTGTTTTGGGAATAGTAAATCGGTGTGCTTCCAAAGTTAGCCCTTGAGAAAAAAAAAAACAAAAAAATCAGAGGAAGAACCCTAACGTAGTGTACCCAAAGTAATGGGCTTCCAGGCCCTCGTGTGACATTATCCAAGATGGCTTCCACGTTAGCTCTGTAACAAGCTTTGCAAGGAGATAACTGAACACACTTTCTTTCATGAACAGAAGTATTTTACACTAATACACTTATATTTAACATTGATTTTGCACATCATCTGAAAACACAGTTTTAAAAAAGTAAATCATACCAACCGAAAGAGCTGTCTTTTCTTATAGGTCTCATTGCATATGTTACTGTCTTCCAAGAGCCTACTGGAAATGAAAAACACGATTTTTATAATATAAAACCTAAGAGTTCTAAATGGACGTGTACTCTACCATAGCACACCTATCTTGCTGATCAACCCCAAATACTGTTTTATTTTCATGATGCTGAACTTTGCCGTCATAAATTAAATGGCACCATGGAATTCCCTACCCTAGGGTTCAAACACTGATGCTACATGAGGGGATGGAAGAGGAGAGGATAAAGAGTAAGTTGACATTGATATAATAGACATGTAATTAAATATATTAGTTGTGATATATTTCTTTGAGTAATATTAAGCTTACTCTTTATTTCTTGAGCACAGTGAAATACTGGCATTCCAACGACAGGTATCCAAAAAATGATATTTATTTTTGTATGAAATTTTGTCAATTAGATTTTTGCTTCTTTTAGGAACATCAGAACTTGTTCATATCTGCAATGCATGTATGCGACCAATTGTTATATTGATGAATATAATCTAATTTGCATATAAGGGGCACTTAAGTACATTAGCAATGTTTTATACAAAACCCAAATAAATGAATAAAATCAGTACAGTAGAGAAAAATGATTGGTCAGAAGACTAGGGAATAAGATTTCCCACTAAACTAAATAATAAATGCTAACTTAATCTTTTGGGTAAGGATGGAGAATTTGAAATGTTTCAGAATCACCCCTAAGATGTTACTGCTCATGAGTTCTTAACTTTACTGTAAATCAGGAATGCTTGCTTGTCTGACTCTGTGTGGATTTTTAAGGTTGTTTTTGAATGTCTCATATAGACTTGTTTCCTAATTTCATCTCTTCTTCTATTAATAAAAGACTTGAAGATTTCTAGTTGCTAATATAAATGATGGAATTTCTTTCACCAATCCCATCTACCACCCAATTTAAACTTTCTGGAAGGACTGGAATTTAATCCAACAGTCTCCATTTTTATCAATTTTATGGGTGCCCCCATTAAACCAACACCTGCAATAAAACTAACCACCACTTTTTTAATGGATACCGTATTTCGATTCCAAGTTGCCCATTTGGAAGCATCTTAAATGTGATTAATACAGCAAGTGTGAAATTCTTTAATTCCCCTTAAAAATCTGCAATTAAATCAATGGGGCATTTTAATACCTTTGTCAATTTAGAACTATTTTTAAAAGATAAATATTAAATTTGAAAAATTTCTGCTCTTACGCTCAAGGCTTTGTAGACATTTTATAACCCATTCATTGCAGAGCAATTACGTCCACCTACTAACTCCCACGCCCAGGGTACTCCTAAATCCACACCAGTTCAGGTAAGATTTCCAAGCTCGGCCTTTTATGAAGACTGATAGGTTGTTCAGAATGAGAAACTTAAAACAATGTTATTCACATTATTAGAGTAGCTACATATAATTATGGAGCACATGAAGTGACTAATAATACCAAATAGTCAACTAATTTTAGCAGCCTGTTCAATACGCCAATGAAACTGCAAGTTTTGGGTGGTCTCAACTCTTAGACATTTTAATGCCTGGTGAAGGTAAGAGAAATTACACCTTTGGAAAAACCAGAAATGGAGACTTTAAATAAGGAAAATATTTAAACTTACGATTGGAAGTAACATATATATGCATATATATGTGTGCATGCATAGATATATGTATATACTTGTACATATATTCAAGCATGCACCTATATATGGGGGGGGATATATATATCTATGTACAAACAGGACACACATGACAGACTTTGTTCTTCTAAAGACACAGAAAAAACAAATTTCATTTTACCTGTTTTCCACAAAAAGGCTTTCCTGGGAGCAAGCTGACTGAAAGATAAAAGAAGGCATCGGATCAGACGTTCTGGGTGTGCTGAGCGATCCCAAATCCTTGCCTGATTTCACAACTACTTTTCCCCTCCCAGGGGAAAACATGTAAGAAAACTCGGTGTCATTTTTAGCAAAAAGCAGCGGCACTACGAAGGAGAAGAGCAGGTTAGCGTCAGAAATGGAAACCATTCCCGGGCAGCGCGTCGCCCCCGAGCGTCTCCAGGTGTCGAGCGCCTTCGGCCTGCTCAGCACCACGGCCGGACGAAGCGGAATGTTGGGAATGAACCTGCTGGAGGGACCCGTGACGGCCGGAGCCGGGGCGGCCGGTGGGACCGGGGAGGTGCAGCCGCCGGCCGGAGCGCGCACGCCGGGTGCACACGGAGGCTGGGCACGCAGCGCTGGCTCGATGCCCCCGAGGACAGGGGAGCCGCCGAGCCCCGATCCTGCTGCCGTTACCTGACCACGGCACGCTCTCACGGAATAAGCAGACGGACTGTGAGGCTCTCGACGCGGAAGGGACAGCGTCCACCGTACGGGGAGCGAAGCAGGAGACACGTAAAAAGAAAGTCAAGCTGGTTAGAAAGGAGAAAGCCAGACGGCCGCTACGATTCCTCAGCGTTTCGAACAGAACCGAACGGCTTTCTTCTTAGCTGCCCCCTCCCCAGCTTAGCTTCTCTACCTTGTGTGTCGGACGCACTGTAGGGACATTCCGTCATCAATGCACGTGGACCAAAGGCAGATCAAACAGAATTTTAACAAACGGGAAAAGAGAAGTCGAAACGAAATACGGTACAGTGGCCCCACAGCCCAGTGACGATGTTCAGGAGATGGCATAAAGCCATTTTCAAAGTACTGAGTTTCTAAACATAAACATATGCACCGTGTTATAGTGTAGACTTTCTAAATGATGAATAAGTAGCCTGCTAAAGGACAAAAAAAAAAAAAAACAAACACAGAGACTTAACAGGTCTATTTTAAGATAAAATCAAACTAAAAAACTGTATAACCATCTTTTGATGTTGCATCTTGAATTCAAAGATGTTGCTAATGTAACCGCTGCTCAGAGGGGCAGGCAGGATATTGGTCTCTTGTTGCACTTGACCAGAGAAATCACTTCCTTCCCCTGAGCCAAAGGGCTAGATTTGGACAAAGTACTTTCCTCAGTGCTCTGAGCATTTCAGTGAGGGCGTCTCCATTTCCGTTTCCGTCACTGTGCATGCAACATGCATCCTCAATAACCCAGGGTGGCAAAACCTTCTTTGACAAAAAGCAAACACTTGAGTAAATGAAGAACAAAAGCTTTTCAGCAAATGTCTGTTTTCTGTAATCGTTGCTATTTCGTTTCATAAAGGGAAACAGGTACAACGCTGTGCCGCGGACATTATTCCCATGAAGGTCTGTCCGCAGTCGCCACGCGGTATCCCACTGTCTGGGTTTCCTTTAGCTTGGCTTCACAGCTGGCCCGAGTCACGTCCCGGGACATGAAGGAAAGCCAGACTGTCTCAGGGATCCATCGTGACCTCAGTGCTTGGCGGCTTCTCAGCTCCTTGTTGCAAAGACGTTGGTTACCTTACGATGTGCTGGCCGGTTATCGGCCATGCTGGCACTCCGGCTACTCAGGAGTGGATCAAAGACACACTGAGCTCTTTAGGCTCCTTAATCGAACAGCATTTTGGGAAGCGTTGAGCAGCCCGAGCTCTCCAGGGTGAAAAACAAAGCACCGGCAAGTCAAAGACAAGTTTCCGCCAAACGTATCTCAAAAGCATTTTTCTGATTTTTGTGGAAAGGTCATAAAAAAACCATCTCATCATCCCACCACCATGCTTTCATAAATAAGAGAGAGAAGGTTATGGGCTGTGATTCAGTAGCTGATGAATATAAACTTAAAAAAAAAAGTAGTATTAATCACCTGCACATTTTAATAGCAGAGGAAGATAAAATTGTCACAGGAGTTAATGCAGCATTCAGAGCTGTCACTTAGCATTCGCAGATACAAAGGGCTCATTAAAAACACACACACAAAACGACTTTGCCTAATGGATTGCAGAATTCTCTCCCAGGTCCCAACCCCACTCCCGGTGGCACCTGGGCCCTTAGCAGCTCTCACCGAGTCCGAGGAACCCCCGTGCAGACGCAGGGAGGCCAGGGAGGAGCTCCTCCGCGAGCCCCTATTTACACGTAAATATCCTTCGGAAATTACCCTGCAGGCAAAACATGTCTTTTCTAAATATGTTGCTTTATCCCCTTAACTGTCCCCAAACTATGCAATTAATGCATAGCATTAATCATAAAATAAACTGAAATCCTTGCCTAAGGAAGCACAAGGTATATTTCAAATACTTCTGACACCAAAAATGCATTTATTTATGACTTGAGAACTAAATGGTGTGCTCTGACTTACGACAATTTAGCTCTCAAATCCTACATAAATTTGTCTTATCTCAAGACACCACCATTCTCAAACTATATTTGAAAATTTTTTGGAGAAAATCCCACAGTAATCTGCAGATTTTGATATACACCTACATACTAAAGCACGCACACACGCAAACATGTTGGACACCAGGATATATTTGCAAAATAATTCAAGAACACGTCTATTTTAAAAATAAATTTGGGTTTGTCAAAGTGTAAGTGCCAGGAAGTATTTCTCTGTAACTCTCTATTGTAACTTCAAGTATGAAAAAAATAATTTTCCTTAAGAATATCAATATTTGAACTTACTTGAATGACTCCATTACTTAATATTAAAAATGAGCACGTACAGCTGGTTTTATTACCTAAGTTTTTAAATTATGAAAATGTTAAATTAAAGACCAGCTAAGAAAAAGATTAAACATCTATAATTTAATTTCCTTGTGCTGGATTCTTTGCATTGGTTCTATAATTGACTTGCTATAATTTAATTATCACCTAGTGTACCTCGACAATCCGGGGAGCAGTAATGGTCATTCGGGAATTTGGGATGTCCTGCCTTCACGTGAGTGAGCAGGAAGATTTGTCACTCAAGGTATTCGTGGAAGTTCATGTTGCTGTCAGGTCCTTGTGTCTGCGTCCAGGGCAGGATGTGGTAATAGCCTATTGATGTGGGGTGACCGCCAAAGGCCCTCGCTCTTGGTGTTTACAACCTCGTACAGTATCTGTTATACTGTACCAGGGCTGGTCTGTGTGTCCAACTGACTAGAAAGGCATGGCCCTTCCAGACTGGGTTATAAAAGACTGTGGCTTCCACTTGGGGTCCTCTCTCTGCCCCCGCAGGAAGCTAGTCACCGTGTCTGGAGAGGCCCACGTAGTGGGAACTCAGATCTCTGCCTACAGCCAGCAAGGACTGAGGCCGCCCCTCGTGGGAGCGAGTTTGGAAGCGATAACCACTCCGCCAAGTGTTCAGATGACCAGGGCCCCTGTCAATAGCTTGACTGTAACCTCTGAACGACCTTGAGCCAGAATCGCCCAGCTCGGCCATTTCCAGATCCCTGACCCGTGGAAACTGTGAGGGGAGCAGTAGGAGGACTCCCCGGAAAAACTGCAGCCACTGCCAGCACGGCCAGGGTGGCTCCACGGCTGGACACGTGCGGACAGCCCTCGAATTTGTGTTGTCTGCTTCAAGCTGACGAGGTTTGGGACTGTTTGTTCTGCCGCGATCCGTCGCTGACAGCGGGGACACCGGCGGCCTGACTGCGTGGACCCTCTGCCGAGTTGCGGCCGAGGCGGGGAGGCGCTGTGCACGTTTCCCGTCTCTCGGGGCGCGGCTCGTAGCCCGTCAGAGGCCGTGGGGGCCGTGACGTAACACCCGTCAGGGGCTTCTCCTTAGGGAAGTGCACGTGTGCTCATGAACGTGACGTCCTGCGGCTGATGTCTAGGGGTTACTTAGTCCCTGACGCCCGTCAGTGGACACACTGGGAGGACACACTGCAGTGCCAAGGAAAGCACCCCTTCCCGGGAAGACCAGGCAGAACCAGCCAGGGTCCTCTCAGGGGTGCCCCACCCCCACCCCTGCAGGGAGGTGGCGCCCCATTTTGTAGACGGCTGCCAAGTGCTTCCTCGGGTTGGGGGGTACAGCAACGGCCTGGCCTTGAGACTCGCTCACGTTTAAGTCTGGTTTTACTTAAGGAAGAAGTGTGAAGCCAGCCTGTGGCCTAGAGGCGTTGACAGCGACCCGCCCTTCACCCTGAACCCGGAGCCAGGTCCCTTACCGGCCCTGTCCTTCACGGGGACGTAGGGAAACAGGACGCCATGTGGAGGGGGGTCACACGGACCCTTCCTCCCGGTCACAACCGCTCGACCGTCACGACAATCCACCAAGTCCAGCAGCACAAATGTCCTCCCCACAGGGGGGCATCCGCGGCGTCACATCCTGTCACCTAGCTCGCGAACGTCAGGTGACGTGGCGCAACTTTGGGGTCAGGGAAGCAGGATGTTCGTTTGTGGATTGTCTGGGTCATTGCTGTTTGCTTTGGAAGACAACAGCTCGTGAATTATACGGCTTGTGAGAGCCCCGCAAGAGGGAAAGAGTGTGTGTGTGTGCGCGCGCGCGTGTGTGCGTGCGCACATGTGTGTGTGTGTGCGTGTATGTGTGTGTGCGTGTATGTGCGTGCACGTGTGCGCGCGTGTGTGCGTGTGTGCGCGTGCACGCACGTGTGCGTGCGTGTGTGTGTACACGCGCGTGCGTGTGTGTGTGCGTGCGTGTGCACATGTGCCTGTGTGCGCGCGTATGCACGTGCATGTGTATGCATGTGTGTGTATGTGTGTGCACGTGTGTGTGCATGCGTGCGTGCATGCGTACATGCACACGTGTGTGTATGTGCGTGTGACTGTGCGTGTGTGCGTGTGCGTGTATGTGTGTGCGCGTGTGTGCACGCGTGTGTGTGGGCACGTGTGTGGGGGCACGTGTGTACATGTATGTGTGTGCACGTGTGTGTGCATGTCTGTGCGCACGTGT
>PVJL010016206.1:0-21711 GCA_004026885.1 Lyroderma lyra
CCCATTTTCAAATTGCATTGTTAGTTCTCTTATTGTAGAGTTTTAAGTGTTCTTTGACTATTTTGGATGAGAGATCTTTTCAGATATGTGTCTGTAAACACTTTTCTCACAGTCTGTGGTTTGTCCTTTCATTGTCTAAACACTGTCTTTCATGGAGAAAAATATAAATCCATAAAGTTTTTGTTCATGCATTATGCTTTTGATTTTGTATATAAAACTCATGAAACTCAAGGTCATATGTATTTTTTTCATCTTCCAGAAATTTTACAGTTTTGCCTTTTACGTTTAGCTCTATAAATTTTTGTAGAAGATATAAAGTCTAAGTTCACAATTTTTTTTTTTTGCCTTTTTTTTTTTTTTTTTTTTTTTTTTTTTTTTTTTTTTTTTTTTTTTTTTTTTTTTTTTTTTTTTTTTTTTTTTTTTTTTTTTTTTTTTTTTTTTTTGTATGTGGGTAGCTCTCTAGATGGGAATCGAACCCAGGCCGCAGCGCTGACAGCACCGGAGCCTTAAGCCACTACACCACCAGAGAACTCCCTAAGTTCACAATTTTTACATATGGATGTACAATTTTTCTATCACTTTGAGAAGTCTGTCTGTTCTTCATAGAATTGCCTTTGCTCATTTGTCAAAGATTAGCTTTCTTTTTATGGTGGCCTAGTTCTAGGTTCTCTATTCTGTTGCACTGATTTATGTATTTATTATTTTGACAATACCATATTATCTTGATTACAACATCTTTATAATAAGTCTTAAAGTCAGGTACTGTCATTCTCCAATTTTATTTTTATTTTTCAATATTATGCTGGTAATTTTAGGTCCTTTGTCTTCCCATACAAACTTTAGAACCAGTTTGTCAGTATCTACAAAATAGTTTGCTGGAATTTGATTGGCATTATGTTGAGTTATAGTTAAGTTGGGAAGAATTGAATCTTAACAGTATAGAATCTTCCATCTATAAACAGAGGATAGCTATTTATTTATATCTTTGTTTTTTTCCATGTGTGGTTTATAGTTATCTACATGTAGAATCCCATAATACTTTGTTAGGTTTATACCTAATTATTTCATTTCTTTGTCCTATTTTAAATAGTATTATATTTTTCATTTCAAATTTCATTTTTCCATTGCTGGTACATGGTAAAGCAACAGACTTTTGTATATTGACCTTGTATCCTGTGACCTTGCTGTATTCCTTTATTTGTTCCAGAAGTTTTTCTTGTGTAGATTCTTTAGGATTTTCTAAATAGACAATTAAGTCACTTACAAATAAAGGCAGTTTTATTTCTTTTTTCTGATTGTTTTAACCAGGACTTCCAGTATGATATTGAACAGGAGTTGTGAAACAGATTGTATTTTTGTATTGTTCTTTAGCTTTGGGGAGTTGCAAAAATTTTCCCCTATTCCATAGATTGCCATTTCATTTTATTGATGGTTTCCTTTCTGCCAAAGTTTTTTAGTTTGATGTAGTTCCACTTTTTAAATTTTTTGCTTGTGTTGTCTTTGCTTTTGGTGTCAAATCCAAAAAAAAAAAAAAATCACTGCCAAGATCAATGTCAAAAAATTTATCCCCTATATTTCCTTGAAAATGTTTAATTGTTTTAAGTCTTACATTCAAGTCTTTAATCTATTTGAGTTGATTTTTTATGTGTGGTATAAAATAGTTGTCTAGTTTGTTGAGAATTTTTTTTTTTAATCATAAATGCATGTTGAATTTTGCCAAATGTCTTTTTTTTGCACCAATTGATATGATCATATGGTTTTTCTTCTTTAGTTTGTTGATATGGTGATTTGCATTGATTAATTTTCTAATGTTAAGCTAGTCTTGCATACTTGGAATAAATATTGGTCTTGGTGCATAATTTTTATTATGCATTGTTAGTTACTGTTTAATAATATTTTTTGAGGATTTTTCTGTCTATGTTTATTAGAGTTTTCATTTTGTATAATGATTTGGTATTAAGATTATCCTGACCTTATTGAATAAGTTAGAAAATGTTTTCTTTGCTTCTATGGGTATAGCTACAGTCCAGAAGAACATGAGAATGCTGAGGCTCTGTGTGTAGCTGGCACCTGACATGGTCTGTCTGCTCTGGCATCTGTTGGGCTGAGTGTGGTTGCTGCCACAGCTTCTTTCACTTCCAACTTCTGATCCACCCAAGGTCTGACTATCTCTCAGCTGAATCCTGGGGTGTTTGGGTCCCAGAGAAGATATGGTTCTGTCCTCATAGTTTTTGAGGGACTCTGAATCTAGATGCCTCTGGCCCTCTCTGTCTAGATAGTCCACACAGCCATTTCTACTCTATGTCTCTCTTTGTTTAAGAAAATTTATCCGCAACTTGAAAATAAGACAAAACATGGCTGGGTGTTCTTTTAAATGAATTGTGAAGCCCTTTTATGACAGGTCATGAGATGCTTTACACCAGCGTTTTTCAACTGTTTTTTTATGATTTTCCCCACAAGGAGAAAAACACAATCACATTTCAACTTAATTTTAATTTATTAATATAATTAATGATCAATTCATTGATGAATTGATTTGATTTGTCCCTAATGACAAAAAGTAATAGTAATATGATTTTTCAGGTAGGGTTGAGTTTTGGAAGGCTACAGTAGGGACATGGTAAGTCCAGATTTTATTTATTTTCCCAAATTGCTTTTGAGAAACTGTTTGGCATGCCAAATCCTAACTCAGCAAAGATATAAAGCCATTCTTGACTTAATGACCTACCTCTTTAATGACCATTCAAACTTATGACCAGTTCTCCAGTGAATGGAATCACCTTTCTCAGTCTCGTTCCTGCAGTTGGTTAGTATTCACTACATGACACATTCACTTAAGATTACATATTTCATTTGTAAGTAATATGTGGTGTTGCATGGTACCTATTGAAAAATACGAACCTATGGCTCCATGACACACCAAAAGGCATCCGCTTTTATGCTGCTTGCTTATCGACCAATTTGTGTAATGACTAATTTGCTTAGCAACCTAGTCATAGAAATGAAGCTCAGTGGATAAGTGAGGAGTGCCTGTAAAGAAATTCTTGTCACTTACTACTTAAAACCTAACCAGGTGGCCAGTTCTTGACATTAGAGACATAAGTTATACCACAACTTCTCTGAGGTGGTAAAATCCTATTAGAATTTAAGTGCTTAGCATTTTCCTTCCCAAGCTGCTTGAATTCGAGAAAAAGAGCCTTGAGCACTGTGATGTGAAGCTCTTGTGAATAATCCTGGCAAAATGTTATTGTCAAATGAGATATTCAGTTCTGTGGGTTCAATTAATCACTTCTTCATAGAAAAAAATGATGGCCCAGGGCCTTTGTCCCCCAGGAAGTTCCATCAGAGCCTTTGCTGTGTTAAAGTTGAAAACCTAGCTCAGAAATATAGGATGAACTTGTGTCAGAGCTTTCTTCAACTCATTAATGAAGAAGCCAGTAAAATGGTAAAGCTGATTAGAGGAGGATATGAGAAATTGAGTATCTTTCAAAAGCATTTAAAAATGTTAGACTAAATTGTTAGATTTGGTACAATGAAATTGTTAATACCCTATAGGACAAATAAAGCTAGAACATCCAGGGTTATTTATATTCCAGACAAAAATCATTAGTCTTTCTCCTGGATGGCAATCTATAAGTTATAAAACTTCACAGAATGTAATTACTAGATAGCAAAGTCAAATACATCTATGTTCTCCCAGATAACTGAATAATATTTGTCAGTTCTATTTAGATGAGTCCCAGTGTGACATTGAAAAAACAAGATTCCTCCTCTTTACCTTATCTCCAAGTTTTGGATAATATATCTTTAAAGTAGCTCTTTGAAATACTGGTGATAGTTACTACAACTTATCTTTGAGCAATAAATACTGCTAAATCAGTACTTTCAGGCATGAATATACACGTACCATAGTTAAAGAAAACACACAGTGCATTGCAGGAGGGCTCTGGCTTGGAGAGATGGATGGACCAACAGGGACGTACAGGAAATTTATGGCATTTTTGTGTCATTGAGCAACATATGATTATTATTTTTGGACTCAAAAAAAAGAGTTTGGATGAGTTTGGGTTAAAAAAAAAAAAGAACAGAGTAGAGACTAATAGTTTGATTGAATTTTGGTTCAGCCACTGACTAAATGCATGACCTGGGCAAGTCACATTAGATTGTGGTAGGTGGTAGCTTGTCTCCAGAGATGGCCCCCAATGAACTTGGCCTCAACTTTAATACCCTTGTGTGGTCCTCTGCCAGCATGGGTGTGACATGGACTGGCCCTGTGCTTCCTTTTAACAGGTGGAATGTGGGAGAAGTGCCACTGTCAAACCTTACAAAGGCCTGAAAGTCTCAGCTCTTGTGGTCTTGGTAGTCAGTCTTCATGAAAACGTCTGATTGTCCTGCTGGAGAGAGAGGCCGTGCAAAAGTACCCGGAAGATGAAGGGCCACATGGAGAGTAAGACTTCTGAGGGAGTTCAAGTACAGGCCCTGTGAGTGAGGGATGCCATCTTGGATGCTCCAGCCCAGTTGAGCCTCAGAGGACATCAGTCTCATTTAAAGACCCCAAGTGGGAGCAGCAGAAGCACTCAGCTGAGTTCTTCAACCCACAGAATTGTGAGAGATATTAATATTAAATTGTGTGGTAATCCAGTAAGTTTTCACTTGTTTTATAACATGGTAAGAGGTAATAGAGACACTGTTCCTAGCCAAGACTTCTAAAATTCCTATCTAGGTTGACTATTTCTTGATTCTTCCTCTGATGGTCATAAGCATGTGGTGCCTGACCCTTATGAGAATAGGCACTCAATGTTCATTTTAACAAAGAAAGTATGTTGTTAAATTGGGGAGAAGTAGTAACAACTAGTTTGTAGAAGTAAATTTTTGGAAAACAAAATGAGGAACTTTAGTAAGTTTCTTTTTATCCAAAAGAAAAATTGTAGCTCAGTTATGATAGAACCCAAGCCTGTTAAATACCATATTATTATTTCCTCAGGTTTCTTGATTTGAATTTTTTGTTTTCCTCTGGCTTTTTTTTTTCAGACACCACCTCCTCACAGAGATCTTCACTTATTCCCCCATCCGCAGTAGCACCTTGCCACTTTATGTCCTCTCCTGTACTTTAATGTGCTTCATGGCTCTTTTCTACCTAACATTATATGATTCCGTTGTTATTTGTCTCTCCTGAGAGTGTTAGCTTTTTGAGAGCAAGGACTTGGTGTTTTTTTTGCTCATGTAACATATCCAGCCCCTAGAACCTTGTTTGGAACATATTTGCCAGTCAAAGAATGTTTGTTACATTTACCAGGAGTGAATTACTACTATTTCCCAACTTGGAAAATAAAGTATAGAAACATGAAGGAACTTTGAGGTCCCAAGGAGAAAATCCCATGATATCCCCAAGAAAAGAGTCTTTCTCCTTTAGTTGGCTGCACTAAGAGGAAATGCCAGGATGTTACAAAAATGCAGAGGAATTTAGGGGTAAATCTCTATACTGGTGAAAACATGGCTCAAAAACAAGCAAACAAAAAGCCATTAAAAAAAAAAAGCAAATGCCGATTTAGGGATAAACCTTTATAATAGTAAACACACTGGAGCTAAATGCCTTAGAAACAAGCAAACAAAAGTCATTTTAAAAAGCTAAAGATGTCATTGCCAAGTAATGACAGACTGTGTGAGAGGCCCCTGAGGGCGGAGTTAAACCTAACGAGAAAAGCGGGGTTTGGGGGAAAAATTAAACTTAATTGCAATGATGAAAAGTTGTGGCATTCTTTTAAAAGAAGCCAAGGTTGTTACCATTTCTTGAGTTACTGTAAAGATGTACAGATCACTGGAGAAGGTGCCCTAGAGAAGACTCCTGCGAGACACTTGGTGAGAAAAAGAGAAGCCCTAAATGACCAAAATAGGTTTTTCCATCTCTATGTGCATAGTTGGGAGCTCAGAGCAAACCTGAAAATGGAATAATTACTTGAGAAGGAGGTTTACTAGAGCAACAAAATATTTGTCTTCCAAGGAAACCTGGTTGAAAAACAAGGTTTATAAGATTTTAAACAGAAACATATTTTATTTTAAAAATACGGTAGTCTCATGATTGTTTTAAAAATGTGAGCTACCTCAAAATTAACCATATCCTCCATAAAGCTTGTCTGCAGAGTAATTTTTGAATTTAGAAGAACTAACCTTTGAAGCATTTGTAATTCAATGTAAAATAAAACTAAACTCTCTTTTCTTTGAATTATTTAGAATAGCAAATTTTATTATTTACTGACACTGTAAATATTGAAGGCTTTCAAGCTCCCCAGTATGATATCAATAAAGAAACATCAGTATCACATGCAACCTTAGATGTGGTTATTGGGTTTTCTTAAAAAATTCTAAAGCCTCCAACCTCAAGCTGTTTCTTTCTGTTCACTGTTTGTTCTGTGTTAGTGACTCAGTTTATATTTTATGAGCCAGTTGCTGAATCCAAAGTGCCTGTGTTATGCTTGTCTTTTGAATCTTTTCTTGAGATCTGGGAGAGGAAGGAGAGGGTTTCATCTAGGTATGTAATTCAACAGTTCATCATCTATGTGTTATGTTATGTGTTCACCCAGTGTCAGCTCTCTGTCACCTTACATTTGACTCTCCCTTCCTCCACCCCCACCACCTCCCCACTTGCCCTCAGGTAGCCCCTAAACTATTGAATGTATCCATCTCATGGTTAATTTTACCGATATGATTCTTTTTGCACATAGTTTATAACAATAAAGTTGCTCTCTGTCTTATTTGCCTTTTTTCTTCCTACAGGAACTACTTTTTCTTCCTAAAGGAATCCCCTTTCTTCCATTTCTTCTGGTATTTATACTTATATTTTTATGTAATATGCTATTTTATAGGAACAGCACAATAGCCTAATTCTCCTTAATTTTGGACATTATTTGTTGCATTCCTGCTATGGCAATTGAGGATGTAGTTGTGTTAAGGAAAGGTGAATGTGGAACGTGTGAGTGAATGCTTACCTTTCCTTATCCAAAGACCAGCTTAATTCAACAAAGAAGACCATTTGGGCTGTGAAGATGAGGGATCATTTATCTTGGAAAAGTCAGTATCTGCCTCATATTTCCATTTACTTTTTTGTACTTTTAGGATATTGAAGGAACAATCAATGAGAAGATGCTGTCTGGGATTCAAATCAGCAAATTAAAATATTAATACATGATTTGGATAATGCTATGAAAATGGTGGTGGTGTTGGCAACAATATAGTTTTTTGAACCCTTCAATTGTTCATAAAGAGAGGTAGAATAATGAGATAACAAAACCAAAAGCCCATGGGCAACCTTAACAAAATTAGGCAACAAGGTGTCCCTAGGAATCTCAAAATATGGGTGGGTGTGGCCCAACCACCAACAGCCACCAGAGCTGTGAGCTATTGGCTTCCGTGTGAGAGAAAGTGGGGTAACCAAAGAAGACATGGGTGTCTGTGGTAGATCTGAGAACAGGACACTTACCCACATGACAGCAAGTGTTCACTGGGAAGTAAAGTGAATGAATTTGAGGGTAGTGACTGAAGCTGGGTGAACTCATTCATTACTATCACAGTTCTTAGGACTGAGCAAGCATGGCTTCCTACTAGGACCAGACCCACACTAAGGAGGAGCCACTGGGCCAGATTGAGGTTAGCAGATGAAGGATATGAGAAATAAAGAAAAGAAAGGGCCCAAACACAGTAGGAGATGGGGTGGGGTGAGGACATCTCAGAAAGCAAGATAGCTTATGCCTTCACCTAACATGGAATGACAGAGGAGGGAGCTCTGTGAAGTTAGACGAGCTGCTGGTATCACATCTACTTCTAAAAGCCCAGGAAAATTAAATTCACATGAAAATGAGCGACACAACAATAGTGAGTGAAAATTTCATCCAGAGTTACTGAAGGATGAAAGGAAATAGGAAACAGAATAATATCCTGATGGATGATAAAAGCACGTCAGACAGACATACTGCGTAATGTTGTTCACCCTCTTCATATTAAAGATGAGGAAAGTGGGAACAGCAGAAATTTGGCAAATGGCCATATTTTCAGAAAATTAAATAATGACAGAGGTAGGACATTTGGGCCATAAACATTTAGACCTTATGGATTTTAAATCTGATCCTTTAAATATTATAGATAACTTTGAGTCCTTTAAAAAATTATTCCTTGTTATGCTTTGGATATGTTAATCATGAAGCTCAGACTGGGGTAAAATGTCTCCTTGGAGGTGCTACAGGATGCCAACAATTGGTCAAGAAAATTTAAGTACAATTTGTGACTTTCTGGCTCTCTTTTAGTTCCATTAGAAGCGGGGGGTAAAGGAAAAAAGTCCATTTTAAAGCAAGGAATCTTATATGAAGGAAACCCACAATCTTATAGAGACAATTAAATGGATATGTATTAGCTATGAATTTCATATTCAATCCTGATCTTTTTAAAGGTAGATAGATTTGAGAAGATAAACGGGCAGAAGGAAAAGAGGTCAAGAAAAATTGAAGAGTTTACGTTCTCAGAATTTTTTCAGTTTGAATTTGTGTGCGTGTGTGTGTGTGTGTGTGTGTGTGTCAGAGAGAGAGACAGAGAGAGAGAGAGAATGTAATGGAGAGATGGAAAGGAGAGGAGAGGAGAGAAGAGGGAGAACACAAAGCGGGATAAAGGGGGTTAACAATGAGGTGTGGCTTTTCCCTGAAAAAGCTAGAATTAGGCAAGTGCCCTCTTTTGTGGATTTGCCACTGCTGAAACAAATGTACATTTCCTCTGGGTCTCAGCTTGGTCTTCAAAGTGCTTCCTTATAGTGCTGACTTGGTGAGGTAGACAGTCTCCCCCTTGTATTACTATCTCCCTGATGATTTCTACTCTGGTATGAGTTGTTCTCACAAGATGGGAGAGGGAGACCTATCAGGGCAGGGTTTCTTAAGGCCCAGACAATCTTTACTTCCCTCAGTGGGGACTGATGAGTGGCTCTGTATTGACAGCTTTGAGATGCTCAATTCAGGGCTGAATAGGCTTCCACTTGGCTCTCTAGTATGCTTCAGAAGATTATTTCCCTTAAGAATTCAAATTTCTCCATGTCTATTATTTTCCTGTTACAGATGTTCTGCTCACTCCACCTGTCTCCTTTGTCTTTGATGTTTTCATGGTCTTCATGAGTGAAAAAATAATTCTGTGTTCTTCCTTTTTCTCATGTTATTCTTGTCTCTTGTTTGTGTTTTTTGCAATGGATGACTCAAATCTGTTTAGTTTCAGGGAGGAAAGAATTCCTCAGGGTATAATTGAAAAAAATTTGGTGGGTATAGAATGGGGTATAAACATTTAGAAATATTACCACTTCAACCCTCATATTATGCAGCAAGTTTCCTTGCTCCATCACTTCTTTACAAACGGGGACCATATACAATTCTTTTTTTTTTTTAATTCATTTTTATTGTTAGACTTATTGGGGTGACATATGTTAGCAAGGATTACATAGGCTTCAGGCATACAATTCTACAGTGCACTGTAAACTTGTTGTATAATATACAATTCTTGATAGCCGTCTCATTAAGCAAAGGTGACCGCATCACCTTGATAGAACTGAAAATGGATCTATAAAACAAAGGAGCCAAAAGACAAATAACAAGAAAGCACATCTGGAAAAATTTCCCGTGTATGTGCAATACATTTGCTATGTGTACACAAGAGATCCAAATTTACAGTGTTGACAGAACTCCCGTCATGACCTCCGAGGCTAACCTGTTTGGGTTACTACAGAGTTAAGTCATTCTAAGTTGGTACACTGGCCGTTGGCCAGCATAAGGTCTAAAGTCTAGACCTCCCAGTGACAGAGTATGGAAAATTGTTAATGCTTTGGAAGTGTTTCAAATCTTTTGGGCCATTAGAAGGCTATTTGGTATTCTAAGAAAGATTATTCACTACCACAAACTGTAATAGTATGAAATAGCTAATGCAATTCTCCAAGTCTCCAAGTTGTTTATTTCTTATTCCCTAGCAGGCTAAGGGCACTCCAGTTGGCATTCATCTCTTCCCACCAATTCTCACATTGCCCTTTGAGTGTTACTATTGTTATAACACTTGGACCAATCTGCCTTATGTTAAGGATGTTTGGTACCAAAGTAAAACAAGATTGTGTCATAAGGGTATCATATGGAGTTGCTGAGTTGGAGGACCACATGGGTCCAAGACCCATGGAGGAGTCAGTGAGACAAGAAAGGGGAAGACACATGTAGAAGTTCTAGTCAACTACCCCTGCTGAGCTCCCGGCCAACAGCCAACTGCAGCTGCCGGCCATGTGTTTCCACATTTTGGTCATGTAGCTTGAAGTCCCAGTCAACATCTGACTGCAGCTGTGTGAGAGAATAAAGCAAGAATGGCCCCCAAATTCCTGAACCACAGAACCATGAACAAAAATGGTTGTCTTAAGCCATTAAATTTTGGGGTAATTTGTTACACAGCAATAATAACTAGAATTGTTTTCATCTCTTTTCAACAACCCTAGGGCTTCTATATGGCTCTGAGAAGGGCAGGGACTTCATTACAACTCAGTGGAGTCTTCCACCAGCCCTATAGAATAGAGGTCCTGAGTCAGATCAGTAAGAGTTTACTTTTGATATAATAATATGGCTTTTCCTGCATATCTGAGAATTCTCATGAAGAGTTCATGCTTGCTATACTTATCTGCCCAAATGTTCCTTTAAATTAGGATGAGTTCTTCTCTTGCATTTTCTCATCCTTTCTATAAATAGGCTGCTGAGAGACCCACCCTAAAGCTTTGTCAGACCTGGCAAGTGTGTCTAAAATCTGTGGTAAACACCACTGAGACTCAAGCTCAAACCTCAACTGTTCTCTCCACTCACGGGTTACTGTGAGAGAACTGGCACAGTCAGTTTTGTCTGTGACACCATGAGAACCTGAGTGCCTTTTTGGTCATTGACTAGGCCATATTAGTGATGCTGGCCATCATCATCATGCCCACTGCTGCATATTCTGCCATATGAGTTTGCATGATGACAAACACATAGTACAAGGGGTGGTCAAGAAATTCACCAGGTGAAAGGGAAGAATGGTTAAAAATATTATTTTTCCTTTTCAATATATCCACCTTTAAGTCTAATACACTTTTGAGATCTTTCAGTAAGTTTATTTATACCCTCAAAAAAAAAGTTTTGATTTTGCCCTCTAATTGCAGCTTTAACCTCTTTGTAAATTTCTTTCTTCAAAGCTGTGTCGTTCATATTTGGGAACAAATAATAATTAGACAGAGCCAGGTCTGGACTGCTGGGGGGGTGATTTAATGTTTGGAAGCCACAGTCATGAAGAGTAGCCAATGCAACATTGTTCTTGTGCATAGGCTTGCTGTTTGGTCCATTTTCCTCTTCTTTTCTACTTCACAGATTCCTTTAATTGTTTCAGCAGGCTGATATAATACTCTCTAGTTATTGTGACACCCTTATTCTTATAATTGATCAGCAGGTTACCCTCCATATCACCCAAAATAGTAGCCATAATTTTTCCAACCGATTGTGACACCTTGAACTTCTTAGGGAGTGGCATGCCCTTTTCATGCCGTTGCACAGACTCCTGCTTTGACTCAGGCTCATAGTGATGAACCCAAGTTTCATCCCCAGTGACATTGTGGTTGAAAATTTCATCTTTGTTGTCTCTGCAGAGGTCCAAAAACTGTCATGAACATTTGATATGCTGTTGTTTTTGAAGTGGTGTGAGCATTCTCGGTACCCATCTTGCACTGACTTGACATCCTTAGATGCTGATGGAGAATATTCAAAATGGTTGTAGGCGATACTCCAACCATTTCTCCAAGTTGCTTTTTATTCAATCTGGCATCTTCCACTACGAGTTTTTTAACTTTTTTGATAATGTCTGAGGAAGTGACCTCAGCAGGACATCCCAGATGGAGGTCATCTTTAATGACTCTTTGCCTTGCTTGAAAAGGCTCTGCCACTTGTAAACCATGGATTTCCCAGGGCAAGACCTGGTAAACCACTAACGTCTCTTCCAAAATGGTTTGAGATGTTTTTCCTTGTTTTGTGAGGAACTTAATGATGGTGTGAAATTCAATTTTATTCATTCTTGAGGTTTTCTTCTTCACATTTGATGTGCTTCTTTGGCGATATCTGAAAGAACACAATGCAAGTAGGCTGAAATTTGGCACATACACAAATAATAAGTCACACAATCAAACTGTATACTCCCACCTCTCAAATACCCCCTATCCCTGGTCTGCAAATGTTTTGATCACCCCTCGTAGCTGCTCAGTAAATATTAATGGAATGCATAAACTAATGTTGAGAGAAAGGGCAGAAAACATGGAATAAAAGATTTAGGTTAAATTTAGGATTTAGAAGTGGGGCAGGAGAGTAAGAAATGCTATATTTTTAACTTACAATTTCCTTAGCATGTATACACACACACACACACACACACACACTTCTTATATATTGCTTCAACTTAGAGAAACTTCAGTTTTTGTCTAAAAGGGAAAAATGAATTCTGCCTCTGGGATTGGTCATAAGTGGATTGATCCACAGGTAAGTTGAGATTTCAATTTTTATTTCTCCCTCTGTCAAGCTGATGCTTTAACAAGTCCTTTAAACTAGAAGAACACATTTCCCTTTAGATATTGCCCTCTAGCTCTTTCTATTTATTATCAAGCTTAATTAAAAAATAATACTTCAGGCTTCTGAAGCATTCTGTATCTTAGTTATATAAAGTTTAAATGAAATATTTAATTGTTCTCTCTATAATTTTCCTGCTTAGCTAATAAGTCTGTTTGATCATAACGCTGCGTTCAGTTCAGATTCCCTTCAAAGAATGTCAATTCTAGGTCTGAAAAGAAAAGTGAATATTTATACAGTGGGATATGGTCAACCCAATTGTCCACAACTTTCTGGGTAATTCTGTATAAACTTTTACAATCACAACTTTCATCACTTCTGTCATTGTCAAGTACAGGAGTTCAGTTTGAATTCCAACTTCTGCTTTTTTATTTTCAATTTGAAAGTAAATTAAGTAAGTCAAGGACAAGTTTAAGGTAATTTCTACAGGGATGTCCTCTGCATGAGTAATATTTGCATAGTATTTGCATTCTTTATATTTTGGTATATTCTTTCAAGAATGAGGATAATAGTACTTATTTTATAGGGTTGTGATATTTATGTAAATAAGTTAATTGATTGATGTTCCCTTGCCAATATGCCAATTAAATAATATTTTTGTCCTTTGAGTTCCCTACATGTTCCTGTCCTCGTTGTCGGTACTGTAGGCATTGACAGCTAGCACCGCATAATTCTGCATTTAATCAAATACCATTTTGTATTGTTTATTATTTTAACTTTGTTCATCTTGTTTTTGCAATTGGATCATAAAGTTTTAGACTTCTGTATTCTCAGATGGCAAGCACAGTGATGAACAACGTCAGGCCTTAGTAAATACTTCCTTTTTGTTCTACCTTCTTGTTTTCAAATCTGTGTTCTTGATATGGAAAGACATTCCTGAATTAACTGATGGATAACTTATTCAGACTCTCCTTTATTTCAGTAGGCCTGGGTGATGTTGTGCCTTGTCTCCTAGCTCTTAGACACATATTGAAAAGAGGACATTCCAACAGTGTCACTGATGTGCTTCACAAACCAACAGAATTTTCATTAGGAAGGTGTTTATTAAATGAACATGTCCTCATGTTTTGAATGAAGCTGGGAGACATATGTGCTAACTCTCTTCATTAATAATGGGACCTCTGATCTCTGAAGGGAGGGTCCAGTGTCATCAACCAGCCAGGAAGTGCTGAAAGTTGTCTCTGGACAAGGAGTTAGGAAGAAAATGTGTGAACAATGCAAACACATCTCCAGATGACAAGACTTCTCTGGCAAACATGTGTGGTGAATTCAAGCACATTCTGGAATAATCAGTTTCAGGAGGTGGACCTCTCACTTGCTGTCTGATGATGGGGGCTGTCTGAGAAGGAACAGTCTTGGGGACATGGTGGCAATGGTGTGCACTGAACTCAGTGTCCTCATGCTGCATCTTCACATGGGCTCTTTCTTGGGAGCTGCTCACCAGGAAGTCATGAAGCAGGTGGTCCCAGGCATGGAGTTCAGGGTCATGCCCACTTGGGGTGGACATCTTGTCTCCCTGTTTCCTACCTGAGTGACTTGGAACACTTTGTTTAATCTCTCTACACATGAGTTTCCTTATCTATTACATTGGGCCAGTAATATATACCCCCGAGGATTGTTGGGATGATTGATTAGGGCGATGCATAGAAAACCTTCCTGGTGGTTTTTGGCAATAAATGGTAGTATTGGAATTCTATAATCTTTGAGACTTTCACTTATGGCACAAGTTTCCTCACACAGTCTCTAAACAGAAAGGACCTTGTGTAGAAACTGTGAAAACCAGCAGCCCAGATGTGGTCAGGGCTGGCTGTTGTGAGTAAAGAGGAGTCCAAGGAGGGGAGAGTGGCTGAGACTAAAGAAAACAAGTTGTTTCTTTGGGGAGCAGAGAGATTTTTCTCCCTTTGGAGCAAAAAGTGGCTCTCTGGAGCCTGTGAAATGAATCATAATACAAAGAGGCTTCAGACCCAGGGACGTCATTCAGCTCTCATTTTCCTTATTTTTCCATAGGGAATGGCTGAGGGCTCTCAGGAAGAATTGAAAGGAGTCCTGTTTACAAAGGTAAATCTGCATGGAGATTACACTTTTATTACAATTTCTCATTTAGACTTTATTACCCAGGACATGTGCATGGAAATAAGCATTTAGGTTTTAAAAGATGGTAGTATTCAGTCACTGAAGCATTTGGCCAGTCCCACTCAGCCTCCGTGGAACCACAGATATGGCTCCTTGGAGAAAAATCCCATTTCGTCTTCCTTTTAAAGTAGTTTAGTAAGACAAGACGGTATCATCCCTTTCTCTGAGTTTCCAAGACAAGCTCTGTTTTCCTGTTCATTCTGACTACAAAGCACACAGGTAGCAGGGTGCTGGGTGCACTTTCTGGGGAGATGCTGTAGGTATGAATGACGAGTAGATTAAATCCTTGAGGCGCCGTTTTTGTGGGTTAATGCAGGACGCTGGGAGGAGCCAAAACAGAGTCTTGGTTCATGTCGACTCCACGTCTCTGGTGGGTATTCCCCACAGCGTTTCTGGCAGGGCAAAACCGCTGGGATGTTACAGACATTAGCTTATTTTGAAAATGAGGGCGGCGTTAAATCAGGATGACTTCAGAGTGAGAAGGTGTGGGGAGAGAAATGGGGCTGACGGAGGCTATGGGGGTCATGCTGCGTGGGCTCTGGAGGCCCTCTCAAGCCGTTCTGGAAAACGTTCCATCATGTTCCATGAAAGCATTATCAGCTATTGATTGCTACTTTCTCCTGGGTGGAGAACAATCCCCACTCCACCCCCACTCTGTCTTGGTGTACATTATTTGGTTTTCAGCCTTTATTGAATGCAGAAATCCCTGGATGTCTGTTTTTCCCCCATTTTCTTACTAACTCCACAAGCCTGCAAGATGCCTTATGTTCCTGGTATTCTGGAGTCTATGAAAGGCACTGACAGGGACAAGATACCCCCCAAAGCATTTGTGGAGGAAGCCAAAGCTCCCCAGGACAAGGAAGGAGGAACCTGGAGCTGCCATGACTCAGCCACAGATTGTAGAGGATCTCATTCCTCTGACCCAGCCCAAGCAGCTCTTCTGTCTAAAACAAAGTCAATGACCTATTGATTGCTGAGATATGTTTTAAAAAGCATCTGGAATTAGGCGATTAGTTCCTGCTTAATGCAGAATGTCAAATCAGGGCCACCAATTCTCTAATTGATCAATTGATGTATTATTTCCCTCGCATAGCTAGATGTGGACTCAGACCAATGGGAGAAATAAAGTAGAAGAAAAAGTTGAGAAAGTGGAGCCAAAGATTTATTAGCTCCTCTGCCCCCAAAGAAGTACATTGTTTAGCCATTCATTTCCCAGTAATTGCTTGTTTATTAAGGTGGCCACTCAAAGAGAAAGCCAATAGCAGAGATTCTCGATAATAAAGAGGGGTTATGTGTTTACTGTAAGTAGATGGTGTTGTATTTCAGATGTCAGAGCTCCCAGATCATAAAGGAGCACAGTGGAGTGCCTAGGCTATAAAACTCAACATGGGCCCTCAATTGTTGGGAAGGGGAATTTCACTAGCCTAAGGGCTATCAGAGAAAGCTGCTACGGGGCGGGCGGGGAGTTGCTGGGTATAATACAGTTACTCTTTGGAGCTGAGTCCTTGGGAAACAGCATGTTGTATTGTGACAAGTGCAGGCTTTTAGGTCAGTTAATCAGAGTATCAAACAAGTTTATTACACATGAACTGAATTAACAACTGTGTAACCTTGGGTTTGTTTCTTAGCACGTGTGATCATTCGAATCTTAGAGGAAAAACATCGTTTTGGTTAAGAATGTGGACTTTGCAGCTAGGATGCTGAGTAGGAATCCCAGCTCTGCCACTCGCTATGGGATCCCAAGCAAGTTATTTTACTTCCAATTGCTCTGGTCAGGTGAGGGTGATATTGTAGTAGCATGGGTTGATACCAGATTGCTCTGGCTCATTTGAGTTTGCTGGCCAGTGGGTTTCCTGCACTGACAGCTTCCCATCTCATGCTGCTTGTCCCTCTTCTCCAGAAGGCTGAGGGCTTCCTCCCAGCAACAGTGAGCTTGCTGTACTGCACAGGCAAGGCCTGGCTTTGCTGGAGCTGATATCCTGGGGGCAAACTTTAAGCTCCCCACCCTCCGGTGGGATACCTCTAAGAGTGTCTTACCAGGTTCCTTTGAAGGTCACCAGGAGGATTGAGCCCATTTGCCCACAGCAGTGATGTATCCTTTATTGAGCTGTCTCCCCTTTGTGTCTCACACTCACTATATCCTTGTTCATTCATTGTTCATTCATATGCTCACCTTCTAAATGAACTCCCTGCACCCAAGCCCTCCTCTCAGGGGCTGATTTGGGGAGAACCCAAATTAAGACACTCAATATCTACACTAAATAAATGAAGGCACTTAGAGCAATGTGCAACACATGGTGGATACCTAGTACATGTTAGCAATATTATCAGTTTGACTTTGAAGATACGGAGAAGTAAATCAGTGTCCCGTACTTACAGCAGTGCATTCCCCACTTCACCTGCTAATGCCACCATGAGCTCAGTACCATGTGTGCTCCAGGGTTTGTGCTGATGCCCTGAACTTTGAATCTCTCTTTGTTCTCTCTGACATTGCCCACTTCTCCCCTTTCTTCCCCAAACTTATCAGGGTTCTTGCTCATCTGAATTCCTGACCCATAAAATCATCAGAGGTAATGAAATAGTTGCTGTCTTAAGCTATGACTTTTTAAAGGTTTTATTGAGGTATATTTGGTATGGTAACTGTATATATTTAAAATATTTGATTGATAAAGTGTGACAAATATATATATCCATGAAACCATCAGCACAATGAAAATAATGAACTTGTTTCTCACCCCCAATTTCCTCATGCTCCTCCTCTCCCACCGAGGCCACCACTGATCTGCCTTCTGTCACTAGAGATTAGTTTGCATTTTCTAAAGTTTGGTATAAATAGACGTAAAGAGTAAATGTATTACCTCTGGTTTCTTTCACTCAGCATAATTATTTGGGCCTTATTTATGTAGTTTGTTCCTTGTAATTGGTGAGTAGTATTCAATTATGGGAGTATGTCAGAATTTATCTGTTCACCTGTTGGTGGCATGCAGGTTTTTTCCAGTTTTTGGCTGTTACAAAGAGTGCTGCTTTGATCATTTCTATTCATCTTTGTATGGACATATTTTTCCCTTTTTTCTTGAGTAAACACCAGGAATGGAATAGCTGGCTCATATGATAGGTGTGTGTTTACCATTTTTAAGAAGCTATTATACCAAATTGTTTTTTCCAAGTGAGCGTTTCTGAGAGTTCCAGTTCCTGAACTTCCTAGCCAATATTTGTCTTCTCAATCTTAGCCATTCTAATAGGTGAGTAGTAGAATCCCACTGTGGTTTTAATTTGCATTTTCCTAATGACTAATGATGCCGAACATATTTACAATCTCTTTGATAAAGCCTGTGTGAATACTGTGTCTACTTTCAATTGAGATATTTGTTTTCTATTATTGAATTTTGAATATTGTTATATATTTTACATACAAGTTCTTTATAAGATACATGATTTATAAGTAACTCCTCTCAGTCTGTAACTAGTCTTTTTATTCCATGAATGTTATCTTTTGAAGAGCAAAGTTTTAATTTTGGTGGAGTTACAGACATTATATTTTTTCTTTCATGAAATACGTACTTGGTGTTATATTCAAGCAATTTTTGTCTAACAGAAAATCACGAAGTTATTTTTATATGTTTCATATTTTTAGATTCTTATACTTCAGCCTGTGAAGCATTTGAGTTAATTTTTGTATCTGATAAGAGTTATGGATAGAATTTATTTATTTATTTATTTTTGCATATGAATATCTAATTTTTCAAGCACCATTTCTTTTTCACTAAATTGCCTTTGCAACTTGGTAAAAAACCATTTGTCTTTACATGTATGAGTTTATTTCTGGGCTCCGTATTCTGTTCCACTGATCTCTCTGTTTATCTTTACATCAATACTGCACTATCTTGATTACCAGAGCTTTATAATAAGTCTTGAAATGAGGTAGTGTAAGTACTCCAAATTTGTTCTTCTTTTTCATAGTTGCTTTGACTATTCTAAATTCTTTGCATTTCTATATGAATTTTAAAATATATTTTCAATTACTTTAAAAATGTGAACTGGGATTTTGATGGGATTGTGTTGACTATAGATCAATTTGAGGATAGTTGACAACTTAACAATTTTGAGACTTCTGATTCAAAATATGAATATGACATATCTCTCTACTTACGTATTCTTAATTTCTCTCAGCCATGTTTCGTAGGTCTGTGTACAGATATATTTTAAGTATTTGTCAGACTCAGGGTCATCTTTATGTATTTTATACTTTCAGATGCTGTTATAAGTGGTATTTATTTTTAATTTTTATTTGCTTATTGCTGGCTACAATTTCTAACACAATGTTGAATAGAGGAGTTAAAGGCAGTCTTTTGCCATTAAGCATGGTGTTAATTGAAAATTTCTCCTGTATGTTTTCTATCAGTCTGAGAAAGTTCTCTTCTATTCCGAATTTACTGAAAGTTTGTATCTAGAGTAGATAGATATTGGATTTTACCAAATGATTTTTTTTCCATCTACTGTGATAATCACATGGCTTTTCTTTTTTAGTTTGTTAATATGGTGCATTACATTGATTGAACTTCCTTTTTCTCCAACTTTATTGTGGTATAACTAACAAATATTGGATATATTTAAATGTGTACTACATGCTAATTTGATATATGTATGCATTTTGAAGGATTCTTGCCATTGATTACCTCCTGTATATACCTTTACCTCACATACTTACTTTTTATTTTTAGAACACTTGAGTTCTACTCTCTTAGTAAGTTTAATGATATAATATAGTATTATCAACTGTAGTGACCCTGTTACACATTAGTTCCTCAGACCTTATTCATCTTGTAAGTGAATGTCTGAACCCTTTTACCCACATTTCCCTTTCTCCAACTCCCCACCCCTGGCAACCACCATGCTAATTTCTGTTTCTATGTGTTTGATATTTTTTTAGATTGCACCTATAAGTGATACCATGCAGCATCTGTCTTTTACTGACATCTCAATTAGCATAATGCCTTTCAGATTTATCCATGTTCTTGCAAATGGCTAGATTTTCATTTTTGTAAATCCATTCGTTCATCAATAAATACTTTGCATATGTTTGCATACTTTAGCTATTGTGAATAATGCTGCTATGAACATTGGAGTACAGCTATATCTTCAAGATAATGATTTAGTTTCCTTTGGATATACACCCAGAAGTAGAATTGCTGAATTACATGATCTATTTTTAATTTCTTTTTTTTATAATCATTTTTTAAAATTCATTTTTATTGTTAGACTTATTGGGGTGACATCTGTTTATTTTTAATTTCTTGAGGAACCTCCATACTGCCTTCCATAGTGGCTGCTACAGATTACGTCTGTATGACTTTCACTTAATGAGCTTTGAGGAGTTAGTGGGTCCCCTAAATAGGACATTTTCACTGTAAAAATATGATTTCTTTGTCATTTGTTCCCTCTTCTTTCTAGGAAGGATGAACAAATTCAGATATCAGGAAGCGTGCTTAATTTTAATTTTGTAGTCTTTGCTGAAATGTCTCTGCTTTTTGGTTTGTACATACATAATAAAGATCACATACTTCACAGGGGTTTTATAATAAATAGTAGTGATGCATTTATTGATAGGAAGCATTTTCTTTAATAATTAATAGAGTTCCTTCTATTCCAAGAATAAACCTAAAAAATAAAAAGGACCATCTCCAGTTAATTGTTTCAGTCCTATTTTTTTCTTAGGCTAAGTCATTGCCCAGTACCTTACATTTATTTTTGATTTAAACACACTTAATAGCAGTAGCTTGTTCCTTTCTGAATAGCAAATAGCTATGCTGTTGTGTAGGTAGCTAACAAGTGACTCGCAGAGTATAAACATGTGGAGTGTGTGTTTAGAGAGAGGCAATGAAGGACAAAAGGAGTGGGCTTAAGCCCATTGTAGAGAAAACGTTTGCTGGGTCAGAGACAACCTCTGCCTATGGCTTTCTATAAGTAAGTTGTGGTCCTGTTTGGTCTTGAGTGATACTTCTGCCTCACTTCCCCTTCCAGAACGACCCATGTAAGTCAGAGGAGGAGATTAGGAACAAAAATTGTACATATCATGAAAATATTTCTGAACTCCACACCTGCTATGCTGTAATGCTCTAGTCACTAGTCTTGCAATACAGACAAGGTTTCCTGGAGGTTGTCAAAGATGACTAACATGTGGTTTTAGTAGCCCTTCCCTTGGTCATTTGTGTCATGTTCCTTAGAAGGAAGCAATTTCACAGATGGAAACACTTCTCCCTCTGACACTCTGTAGGATTATTGAGTTCAGTTACCTAGAAGGCAAATAACTCTAACCATGGGGTAAAAAAACCCCAGAACAAACCCATCATATTTCATTAAGTAGCTTGTAAAATCCTTAATTCTTTAATGATGTAGAATTTTTTTTGCAGCATGCATACTTGCAAAATTATCCCAAATTTTTTACTTAACTATAAATGATTATAAAAATACTATTCTTAAAGTTAAAAGTATAGTAGATAATAGATTATCGTTATTGAAAAGAGAAAAAAGTTTTTCCTTTGCTATGTAGCTGGTTATAATTTATTGTATTTAGGTTGACATAAGCAACTATGTAGTCTAAGTTTACATCTTTACAATGGTTCCCATCCAGTTGTAGTCATTTAAATATTTACAAGAAAGTTACATCCCAGAGCAGTGATTCTTTCTACGGTAGGCATGGAAGTCTGCTAACACACCATAACGTGAATCACACACAATGCAACACATGCATGGTATATTATAGAAATATTCATGTGAAATCTATATAATTTTATTAACCAATGTTACCCCAACAAATTTAATAAAAGAAAACTATTATTATGTTTCCCATGTATGTCTTGTAAGGGTAAGCATGCAATTCCATTGATGATTTTTCTTTTCAATGGAAATTGGGGATGGGTAAGTAAAGTAAGCCATTGAGGTCTTA
>PVJL010016207.1:0-21735 GCA_004026885.1 Lyroderma lyra
GATCATCATGCTAAGTGAAATAAGCCAGACAGAAAAAACAAAGAACTGCATGATTTCACTCATATGCGGAATATAAAACTGAAAGCAAAGAAAAAAAAGAAATGAACAAACAAATAACCCATGGACACAATCGATAGTTTAATGTTTATTTGGGGACGAGTGGGTTAGGGAGGGGAGAAGGGGGAGGGGGTGGGAGGGGGGGGAAGCTAAATATAGGGTGATGGAAAGAGAATTCACATTAGGTGGTGAACTTATTATACATCAAGTTGACAATGCACTGTGGAATTGTATGCCTGAGACCTATGTAGTCCTTGCTAACAGATGTCACCCCAGTAAGTCTAACAATAAAAATGAATTAAAAAAAAACAAAAAAAGAATTGACATGGATTAAAAGAAATGCACAGAAAAGGCAATAATTCAAGATGAAATTAACAATGAGTTACATTATATTTAAATTTTGATTAAAACAATAAATTAACAACTTTAGATTATATAATGAGTTTATTACAACTGTATAGTTCAGTTTATATAACTTGGTTTTTAGTAAATTATTATGATGTTATGATATATAAATATTACTGCAGTAAAATAAGTTTGAAAAATTTACTTATTAAAGATAATTTTAATTAATTTTTAACAAATATGACTTTTAATACAATATTTAGGTTTACTACTAGAAGTTAAGGCTCCTTCTGTATCAAATATTTGATATAATGTTTACTTTCAAGGAATACCCTAGTTATTAAATTAAAAAGTGACATTTTTATCAATCATTGTCTTGTTAGCAATCTTTTCAAGGTTTTATTCCATCCAAATATTTTCTTATTTTTGTGACTTGATCATTGTGTATTACTTCTCCTTAAGTTTTCTTGGATTCCATCAGTTGTTTTAAAGACTTTAGTATAGTCCAAGTCTGTTTGATTTTACATGATCTCAAAGAAAAATGCATCCAAGAGCTTCAAGAGGTAATCGTATTTCACATTTGTTACTCAGTGGCAGCTTTCAAATTATAAGACCATTTTTATGTTAATTTTGTTTCAAGAGCATGTCAGGTTCTGCAAGCATCTTCTGTTTGGTTCTGATCCAGGAGAACCAATGAACAGCCTCCCTCGAATTTTCTGCATGTTTTCATTTCACATATCTTTACTCTCTGTCTGCAATGTTATTTCAAATACCTTATTAAAAACTGAAAAGATAAATCTATTCTCTAATAATCGTATTTACATATATTTTTTAAATATTTAGGCTCTTGCATTTTCATTTGTTTTGATGAAGACAAATCCTGTTGAAGTGTTTCATGTTAGTTTTTGTATTTGAATAAGGTCATTTGACCACCTTAGTTATAAAACAGTTTTTAAAATAATTCGTCAATTTAATTAATGTATTCTTATTATCATGGTCGTTCCCCTTAACTTTTCGGCAGCTTTATTGAAACATAATTTATATACTATATAAGTTACCCATTTGAAATCTAATATTCAGTGTCTTTTAGTATATTCACAGAGTTGTACAGCCATCACCACAATTTAATTTTTGAACATTTTCATCCCTCCATCAGCTATATCTTCCCCCTCTACCTCAAGTAACCATTAATTGTTTTTTGTCTTTGTGTATTTGTCTCTTCTGGACATTTAATTTAAATATTATCATACACTATATGTGCTGTTTGTACCTGGCTTCTTTCACTTAGCATAAGTTTCAAAGTTAATTCTTGTTTTATAACATATATCAATATTTTGTTCCTATTTTTGCCAAGTGATATTCGATCATATTAATGTACCACATTTTATTCATTCACCACTTGGTGGACATTGGGGTTCTTTCTACTCTTTAACTATCATGAGTAGTGCTGCTATGAATATTATTGTTTAAGTTTTTGTGTGGACATATGTTGTTATTTCTTTGGGTAAATATTTACAAGTGTAATTGTTAGTTCACAAGATGACTCTATTTAACATTTGAAGTGACTGCCACACTGATATATTTTTGTTGTTGTTGCTTATCCTGTTGGGGCAATATTTAAGAAGAATTTGCCTAACCCAATGTCACAAAATTTCTTTTAATGTTCCCTGTTCATTTAAAAAACTATACCACTTTCAGCCAGAATGTTTTCAGAACAAAATTAACTTTGAATAAGAGACATTTTTATTATAAACAATTTTCATTAAAGGTCATTTATTGAGGAAAGCAACAATGGATAATTTATATTATTCCTTTTATTTTCATGAAAAACCATTGAAATGGTACCAAGGCTTTGTAGTGACTTTAATAATTATTAGGTTCAGTGTACAAAACAACATAATAAGTACACATTTACACACCTCAAAAAGTAATAACCCCAACAAGTCTACTATTCATCTGACACTTGTGTAGCCATTAGATTACCATTGACTATATTCTTTATACTGTACTTCTAGAGACCATTGCATTTTGTTAATTAATAATATTATGTATGTTGATGAAAAGTAAAATATACTGTTGCCAATCACTTGTTGTGTTTCTTACAACAGCTTTGATCACTGTGGACAAAGTAAGTTTTTAGAAAGAACAGAGAAGTTAGTTAATATAAAACAGTAGATGCTATGCTACTTTAAAACTCAAATTTTTCTAAATAGGTAGCCCATGTCTTTTTTCCTTACACAATCATATAGGATGTTATGTCTAAGGATAAATACTTGCTACTAAATGAAGTGAAAATTAGCAAAATTTGTAGTTTCTTATTTATTAATTCAAAGTAAGATATTACTTGATTTATTCGGCTAAGTAAAAAAGGTTTTTTTACTTTACGTAATTACTGTACAATTCACAGTATGCAGTTTTAAGAATTATTTATTTTTTGCTTAGAGCCACAAATAACCTAACATAAGGCACATTTATTAGAGGGTATCAAATTTTAAATTCAACATACAACTTTTTCTATATACAAGTATAGAAAATTCTAAAAAATATACATATACACCAATACTAGAACTATTAAGAGTTCAGCTAAGTTATAGGATATAATATCAATATATACAAATCAACTGTATTTTTATATGCTAATAATTAACAATTCAAATATGATATTACAAAAGTAGTTTTATTCATAATAGAATCAAATTGATTAAATCACTCAGGAATAAATTTAACAAAAGAAGTTCTATAAATCTTGTACACTGAAAACTATAAAACATTGCTAAAAAATTTTTAAAAATCTGAATAAATAGATATTCCATGTTCAGGGATTAGAAGATTCAATATTGTTAACATGGCAGTACTCCTCATATTCATCTATATATTCAACACAATCTTTATTCAAATTTCAGTTGGCTCCCCTTACCCCTCACATAAAGGAGCTGATTTTAAAATTCACACGGGGATGCAAAGAACATACACTATCCAAAACAATCTTAAAAAAAGGAAGACTTACACTGCCTTATTTCAAAACTTACTACAAAGCTACAGTAATTAAGATAGTGTGGTACTTGCTTATAGAGACAGATATACATGTATATCAATGTAATTAAGTTGAGAATCAGAAATAGAGACATTTTTACTGTTAGTTATTTGAGTGACATTGGTTAGCAAGAATTACATAAGTTCCAGGTGCACAATTTTACAGTGCATCATCAACTTGTTGCATTGTAAGTTCACTATCCAGTGTGAGTTCACTTTCCATCACCATATATTGAACATTAAACTATTGACTGTGTCCATGAGATTTTTGTTTGTTTTATCTTTATTGATTCCTGTTTTGTGTTCCACATATGAGTGAAGTCATGTAGTTTTGGGCTTTGTTTTTCTCTGGCTTATTTTGCTTAGCATGATGTTCTCTAGGTGCATCCATTTTGGTGTACATGGCAGTATTTCATCTTTTCTCATAGCTGAATAGTAATATTCCATTGTGTATATGTACCACAGCTTCTTTATCCAGTTATCTGTCACAGGGAACTTTGGTTGTGTCCATGTTTTAGCCACTGTGAACAGTGATGCAATGAATCTTGGGGCACATAAGTCTTTGTGGACCAAGGTTTTCAAGTTTTGGGGGTAGATACCCAGAAGGGGTATTGCTGGGTCATATGGCAACTCCATTTCTAATTTTCTGTGGAACCTCCACACTGTCTTCTATAGTGATTGCACCAGTATACACTCTCACCAGCAGTGCGTGAGAGTTTCTTTTTCTCCACATCCCCTCCAGCACTTGTTATTCCTTGTTTTGTTGTTAATAGTCATTCTAATAAGTGTAAAGTGATATCTCATTGTGGTTTTTGATTTGCATTTTCCTGAGAGCTAATGAGGATGAGCATTTTTTAATATGTCTGCTGGACATTTGTATGTCTTCATGGGAGAAGTGCCTGTTTAAGTTCTCTGCACACATTTTTATAGGGTTATTTGTTGTTTTTTTGTTAAGTCTTACTAGTTCTTTATATATTTTAGATATTAGACCCTTATCAGATGGGTTGTTTGCAAATATTTTCTCCCATTCAGTTGGCTTACTCTTTTTTTGTTGATGGTTTCTTTTGTTGTGCAGAAGCTTTTTAATTTGACATAGCCCCATGAATTTATTTTTGCTTTTACTTTCCTTGCCTTTGATGTCTGGTTCATGAAGTCTTCCTTGAGCCCTAGGTCTATAGTTTAGTATCTATATTTTCTTCTATACAGTTTACTGTTTTGGGTCTTATATGAAGGTCTCAATTTTTTTTGAGTAAATTTTTGTATATAGTGAGAGTTCAGAGCTCAGATTCATTTTTGCATATGTTTTTTCAGCTTTCCCAGCACCACCTACTGAAGAAGCTATCTTTTCCCAAGTGTATGTTTTTTGTTCCTTTATCAAAAATTATTTGTCCATAAATATGTGGATTTATTTCAGGTTTTTCAGTTATGTTTCCTTGGTCTATGTTTCTGTTTTTCTGACAATACCAAGCTGTTTTGATTATTGATGCTTTGTAATATAAATTGAAGTTGGGGGGTGTAATACCACCAGCCTTATTCTGATTATGTAGTACTGCTTTGGCAATTTGAAGTCTTTTATGGTTCCATATAAATCTGATAATTTTTCATCTATTTCATGAAAGTATGACTGTGGAATTTTGATAGACATTACATTAAATCTGTAGATTGCTTTGGGCAGAATGCCCATTTTAACATATTAAGTCCTGTTATCCATGGACAGGGGATATTTTTCCATTTCTTTGTGTCTGCTTCAATTTCTTTCAAAAGTGTTTCATAGTTGTCCATGTGTACATTTGTCACATTCTTTGTTAAGGTAATTCTCAGGTATTTCATTCTTTTTGTTGCAATTGCAAAAGGAATTGTCTCCCTCATTTTTTTCTGGGGATTCGTTGTTTGCATATAGGAATATTGTTGATTTTTGTACATTGATTTTGTATCCTGTGTCTTTACATTTATTGTTTCTAATAATTTCCTGGCAGAATCTTTAGAATTTTCTATAAAAAAGATCATGCCATCTGCAAATAGTGACAATTTGACCTTTTCCTTCCCCATTTGAATGATTTTTATTCCTTTCTCTTGCCTGATTACTGTGCGTAGAACTTCCAGTACTATATTCAATAGCAGTGGTAACAGGGGTCATCCCTATCTTGTTCCTGATTTTAGGGGAATAGGGCTTTAGCTTTTCCCCATTCAGTATGATGCTAGCTGAGGGTTTGTCACATATGGCCTTTATTATGTTGAGATACTTCCTTCTATACTTATTTTATTTAGTGTCTTGACCATAAATGTATGTTGTACTTCCTTGAATGCTTTTTCTGCATCAATTGATATGACCATATGATTTCATCTTTTTTATATGGTTTATCACATTGAAATATTTTCATATGTTGTAACATCCTTGTGCTCCTGGGATGAATCCCACTTGACCTTAATGTATAATTTTTTTATGTATTGTTGTATTCTATTTGCTAATATTTTGTTTAGGATATTTGCACCTGTGTTCATCAGAGATATTGGTCTATAGATTTCTTTTTTTGTGTTGTCTTTACTAGGCTTTGGTATTAGGGTAATAATGGCCTCATAGAATGAGTTAGGAAGTAGTGCTTCCTCTTCAATATTTTGGAAGAGTCTGAGGAGGATAAGCATTAATTCTTCTTGAAATGCCTGGTAGAACTCATTGGGGAGACCATCTGGTACAGGGCTTTTGCCTCTAGGGAGATTATAGATAGTCATTTCAATTTCTTTACTATTAATTTTTCTATTTAGATTATCCAGGTCTTCTTGTTTGAGTCAAGGAAGACTATTAGTTTCTAGGAACTTTTCCATTTCTTCTAGATTGTTAAATTTAGTGGCATAAATTCCTTCATAATATTTTTTAATAAGTGGTAATTTCTCCCCTTTAATTTTTAGTTTTGGATATTTATGTCCTTTCCTTTCATTTTTTTATTAGTCTAACCAGGGGTTTGTCAGTTTTGTTGACTTTCTTAAAAAAACAGCTCTTTGTAATATTAATTTTTTCTAGTATCCTTCTGTTCTCTAATTGGTTTAGCTCTGCTTTAATTTTTATTATTCTGCTGACTTTGGGTTTTGTCTGCTCTTTTTTTTCTAGTTCTTTAAGATGTGATGTTAAGGTGTTTACTTGTGATTTTTCTTTCTTCCTAAGATAAGCCTGTAATGATAGAAATTTCCTTCTTATTACCCCTTTTGCTGTGTCCCAATAATTTTGATATATTGCATTTTCATTGTCATTAGTTTCTATAAATATTTTAATGTCTTCTTTTATTTGTTCTTTGATCCAATCATTTTTTAAATAAGTTGTTGTTTAATATTTATGTATATGTGTGTTTTTCTCCTTTCCTTTTACAGTTGAGCTCCACTTTCAAAGCTTTGTGGACTGAGAATACATTTGGTATGATTTCAATCTTCTTGAAATTGCTGAGGCTACTTTTGTGTTCCAGCATGTGTTCTATCTTTGAGGATGTTCCATGTGCACTAGAAAAGAATGTATAGTCTCTTTTTTCCTGGATGAAGTGTCCTGTAATTGTCAATTATGTCCAATTACCATAATGTGTCATTTAGAGTTGATATTTCCTTATGCACTTTCTGTTTTGATGATCTGTCCATAGATATTAAGGGAGTGTTTAAGTCTCTCACAATTATTACACTTTTGTCAGTTTCTCCTTTCAGATCTGTTACTAGTCACTTTATATATTTTGGTGCTTCCTGTTTGGGAGTATATACATATATAAATTGGTGTCAAATCTTCTTGTTGTTCCTTTTGTCAATATGTAATGTCCATCTTTGTTTCTCATTATCTTTTTTTTTTTTATGTGGGTAGTTCCCTGGCTGGGAAACGAACCCAGGCCGCAGCGTTGCCAGGGCCAATGCCAAAGTCTTAAGCCACTACACCTCCAGGAAACTCCCTCTCATTATCTTTTTTAATCTGAAATTTATTTCATCAGATATCAGTATGGCAACTCCTGCTTTTCTCTGGTTACCATTTGCTTGGAGTATTGTTGCCTATCCTTTCACTCTGAATCTGTGTTTGTTTTTATGGCTGAGGTGTATCTCTTGGAGATAGCATATGGATGGGTTTTGTTTTTTAATCCAGTCTGGTATTCTGTACCTTTTCATTGGTGAGTTAAGTCCATTATCATTTAGCGTGATGATTGATATGTGAGGATTTCCTGCAGGCATTGCTTTTGTCATTGTTGTCGTTGTCGTTGTTTTGTTTTATTTTATTTTTTTCTTGATGCCCCAACTCTAATCCATTTGTTCTGATGTTTTGTTTCAGGCTGAAGAGCCTCCTTCAGTATTTCTTGAAGTGCTCACCTCACTCTTGTGAATTCCCTCAGCTTCTGCATGTCTGAGAAGGTCTTTATTCCTCTTTCATATCTGAAAGATAATTTTGCTGGATGATTTTTTAAAATTCATTTTTATTGTTAGACTTATTGGGGTGACATCTGTTAGCAAGGATTACACAGGTTTCAGGCATACAACTCTACAGTGCATTGTCAACTTGTTGTATAGTAAGTTCACCACCCAGCGTGAGTTCTGTACACAATGGGATATTACTCAGGTGTAAGAAAAATGAAATATTGCCATTTGCAATAAAATGGATGGACCTGGAGATCATCATGCTTAGTGAAATAAGCCAGACAGAAAAAACAAGGAACTGTATGACTTCACACATATGTGGAATATAAAACTGGATGATTTATTCTTGGCTGGAAATTTATCTCTTTCAAAATTTTGAATATTTGATACCACTCCCTCCTGGCTTATAAAGTTTCCGCTGAGAAGTCTGATGCCAGCCTAATTGGTTTTCCTCTAAATGTTATCGATCTCTTTTTTCTGGTTGTCTTGAGAATTGTCTCTTTGTCTTTAGTTTTTAACATCTTTAGTACCATATGTCTTGAAGAAGATCTACTAGGTCCAGGTATATAGGGGATCTATTTTCTTCTTGAATTTGGTGTTCCAGGTCTTTCCATAGGTTTGGAAAGTTCTCATCTATTATTTGTTTGAGTATGTTCTCTGTAGAGTGCTCTGCTCCTTCTTCTAATACTATTATGCTGATGTTGTTTCGTCTCATGGAGTCAGATAGTTATTACAGAGTTCTTTCAATCCTTTGGTTTATATACTCTATCTTCCTCTTTCTGAGATGTTTCTATGTTTTGATCTTCAATATCACTATTCTTTCCTCCATCTGGTTGGCCCTGTTTTCTATGGCAGTTATTTCATTGCTCACTTCTTTTATTGTATTATTTATCTCTCAATGTCCATGTCATTCTTCCCTATGTTTTGAACGTCTTTGTTAAATTGTTCCTTTTGTTCAAGGATTTTCGTTCTGAGGTCGTTCATCTCAGCTATGGTGTTCTGCCAGTTTGTTTTCATTTCTCTCAGAAACTTTAGAACAGTTACTTTTTAATCTCTGTCACTTAGTTCAGAAGTTTCTAGGTCTGTGAGATCCTTTTCTGAAGGTTTTTCATCTTCTTTCTGAACAGCTTTAAATCCTAAGGTATTCATATTTTCCACTGTGTACTTCTTTGGCATGATCCCAGGAGCTCTCTTTCCTTCTCTGGTAAGTATTTATGTGGTGTATTTCTGTGCAGCAGACACTAGGTGGCACTGGGGTTGCAGGTTTGGGAGAGAGGGGAAGGTGTTTAGGCCTTACCTCTGATCTCCAGCAGCGTTTGGAGGTGGGGCACGTTGATCCATGGTCCCTCCACTTCCTGCAGTTCATTGGGGAGGCTGTAGGAGAAGGGAGAGACCAAAAAAATGCACGTTGGGGCAGTTCCATATTTTGCCCTCTGCTGGGGACACTGGGGGAGATGAGGGAGGTTGATGGGATGCAGGCCAAAGCTGCTCTTGCTAGTTTGGGTGAATGGTGTCAAATCTGCCTCTCTTCTTTCTCAGGCACTTTATCCCCCGCATGTTCCAGAGATTCATCTCCACTGCAGCCACTTGTGGCCGAGTGTGCAAATGCACACTGCATGAGGGCACTGAGAGCATGCAGAGCACAGGCCTGAAGATGCAGGCTGCGTGGGGGTGCTGTGTGATGGCACGTGATGTGCACACTCCATAGGCCAGAATCCGCAGGCAGTGCAAGATCACCAGGTGCACACGAGGGCACTGGGCAAGGGCACTGGGTGTGCATGCTCCATAGACTGGGCCTTGTGAGAGTGTCCAGCAAGGGTGCCATGTGCTCACCAGCCAGAGGTCTAAAGCTGCAGACCTGACGTCATGGTCATGTGAGGGCAGCCAGCGTGCCTCCTCTGTGGGCCAGGAACTGTGGTCCTGTGGTGGAGCTGCACATGCTCATGTTGTGTGCTGCAGGGGCGCCGGGAACCTACATGCTATATTTGGGGCTTTATTTCAGCCTGTGGCTATTTAGAGTCCTCCTTCAGCTTTCTTGCTACTTAAGAGTTTCAGAGTCTGGTTCCCAAGCTTTGTTCCTAACATGCCGCTTTAAAGTCCAGCTCCCTCACAGTCTCCCAACATTCTGCCAATCTGGCTTTTCCTCTTGGCCTCCTTCCTCCCATGTATTGTGCTGCTCTCTGATTTCTTTCTAGTTCTTTACTTAGCAATGATGATGTCCTGTCACTATCCATCTCTGTTCCCTCCTTCTCTCCCACTCGCCACCTTCTCTCTAACATTTAGGTGTTTTCTTGTGATGCATGGATTTCTCAGTTGTCAATGTGTCACTCAGAGTTTTCTTTCTTGGCTATGGACAGACATTTAATTGTATTTTCTGGGAGAGGTTTTAGGGACCTCCTCCCTGGCTATGATCTTGCCCTCTCTCCTTTTTCACTTTCACTTATCTTCTCAACATCATCAATTTTACTCCTTTCAGCCCTTTACCCCTTTCTCATTTCTCACCCTGGATAGCCTCAATTCCCATAGCAGGACGCTGATTCATCATTGTGCCTTAACTTTTGGGTCCCTGGCTCTTGTCAAGCCCACTGCTAGCCCAGGTTAAAAATACAGGGCATTGGGTTCTGACAGCAAGCATTTTAGTCTGCTTATACACTGTCTCTTGGCTCAGAGTTCAGTTCCCTGATACTTTCTGCCATCCAGGCTGCCAGGCAGGCTCTTCATTTTCCTTTCCTTGACAGAGGGTTGAGGAGAAGAATCTTTTCTCTTTTGGACTGGAGACAGTGGGTTAAGGCATGTTGGCATAAGGCCTTGGCAGGCATGCCTTACTTTGAAAAACTTTGTTTAATTATATTTTCTTTGAAAACAAAACATTTCATTTTCGACTTTTATTTTTCTTTATTTTAAAACTTTGGTAATTGGTTTTCTCAAGGTTTATTAAATATTATTTGCAATTAATTCTTCTCTATCATTTTCAATCTAAAATTTGAACATTCCCTGATTTTTAAAATTAGAGTAGTTAAAACATAGTTCTTGGATTTTTGAAACAGCCCTCCTATTTTTTTCCTTAGAAAATTAATATTTTAATTTATCTTAAAATTTTTCTTATTTCCTTTCTCAAATTATTTAGGTATAAATCTAACTTCTTTAAATTCAGACTTAATTTTAACACTCAATAGTTAATTTTTTTCTATCTAAGGATTAATGTTGAACTAATTATTGTTTTCCAATCTCTGTATCTTAAGTTTTGCATTGGTTGTTATATTTTAATCTTTTTTATATTACATTTAATTTTGTGTTGTGTTAACTTTAACTAAACATTTGAGATATTTTTTAACAGTTTTCATATAATGGTTTTTGATTGTTGTATTTGGACAGTGAGTAATAAATTCATCACATTCAGAAAGGCCGAATTAGGAGTCTTTATTCCAGAAGCCAGTGACCACGAGCTGACTAATGTCCAAAAATCTCACAGCCCTTAGCAAAGCCAGGAGAAAGCATTTAAAGGCAAAAACCACAACCAACTGTGCGAGGGAGATTAGCCAAGAGAATTAAAGGTAAAAATTGCAATTAGGTGGGTGAGGGAGATTAGCCAAATGAATTACAGGAGCTAAGATAAGCAAGTTAAGTTGGGCACACATGGGCGTTTCCTGAAATCTGATGGACTCAGGTTTGTGGCAGTCTCAACAGTGCAGGGAGAAAAGTCCCAGGGCATTTAGCAACATGATACATTTTTAAAATGAAGTACAGCTCATAACAAAATGGAGTACAATTTATAACATGGTGTCACTTATGTAAAGGGCCTTTATTTCAGATTATTAATGAAAATCTATTTTTCTGTATTGCACAAATATTTTTCTGTATTATTTCTCTTTTGTAAATTTGAATTTTTCTTCCCTTGCCTGGTAAAATGAACAACATTTTCTACTTTTTCATAAACACTTGAAAAAATGTTTATTGTGAATATATGATGCTATCTTAATAGATGCTAAACAAATACACTGCAATAATTGTGCTAATGGGAGATTTCAAATGTTTTTTTTGTTTGTTTGTTTGTTTGTTTGTTTTTAATATGAACACTTCCAGAATTTGCGTGTCATCCTTGCACAGGGGCCATGCAAATCTTCTCTGTATCATTCCCATTTTAGTATATGTGCTGCCGAAGCAAGCACTCAAATGTTTTATTTGAATTATTTGATCTGTCATAACCTGGGAGCAAAAAAATTAATTTTGTTTGTTACTTTTAAAATGTTGGCTCATTTTCAACTTGGGTATTTATATTGCCTAAAATGACCTTAGATTTTACTCATTTAATTATTTTCCCAAACCTGTCAGATGCTAATATCTTGACTCTGCTAAAATTTGATAGAGAAACTTAAGAAAATCTAAGTATCACATTTAGATTAATAAGTCCCTTGCTCACACACCATTCAAAACTCTATGTATAGCTTGTTTTACAAGTGATTTTCCATGTCATCTACAAATGTAGATTCCATCATTTCCCATAATATGTTAACTTATGGAACCTAGCACAATATTAGCAAATAAAGTATAAATTGTAAGATTTATTTCATGATCAAAAGTCAGAAAAAAATAACTTTTTTTTTATTGCTTCACTGGTTAATTTACCCAAATGATCAAGTTAGAAGTAAAACCAAATTTACAAATTGAGTGTAAAAACTTGAAGAAAATGTCATTCTTCTCCTTTTCATCTGTATGACCACATTATCCTGATACCAAAAGCAGACAAAGACATTATAAGGTAACAATACTACATCACAATGTCTCTCAATAACTTAGATACAAAAATTCTTATTAATTATCTTAGTAAATTGAATCCAGATATGTATACAATAAAACATTATGACCTAGAGAGTTCATCCGAGTAATTCAAGTTTCATGGAATAATTGTATATCAATTAATGTTAGTCACTATCTTAGCAAAGGCAGAAATATGTTTTTAGTTGCAGAATATCATATGACAGAATCCAACATTCTTTACCAATAAAAACTCACAGCAAAAAAAAAAAAAAAAAAAAAAAAAAAAAAAAAAAAAAAAAAAAAAAAAAAAAAAAAAAAAAAAAAAAAAAAAAAAAAAAAAGCAAAACACAGACAAACAAGCAAACAAACAAAAAACATGCAAAAACAGGTATGGGAGTTCCCTGGTGGTGTACTGGCTAGGCTGCAGCCTGGGTTTGATTCCCAGCCAGGGAACTACCAAAAAACAAAAACAAAAACAAAAAACAAAAAATGTGCAATAAAAACTCTCAGCAAACAAAAAGCAAAGTGCAGATTTCTCAACATAATAAAGGGCATATACACGCATCTATGGCTTACATCACACTCAATGGTGGCTAAAATGAATGCTTTATTTCTACCTTTAGGGAAAATGTCGATTGACAATTCACACCACTTCTATTGCGTATTTACTATAATAGAGGTTTTCACAAGTGCAATAAGGCAGCATAAATAAGTAACAGGCATTCACAATAAAAAATAAAAATGTCTATTTAAATATGGCATGCTCAAATAATTTAGATCTACTAAACCATGTTATTAAATCTAATATGTGACTTTAGCTAGGTTTCAGAATACAGGAAAAAGAAAAATTAAGTGTATGTCTACATACTAACAAATATAATTCACTGACCTTTTAAGAAAAGATGTTCATTTTCTACTTCAATAATACAATTTTTATTGCATTATTAGATGATTTAAAAGTATACAAATGATTAAATTAAATGTCCATCATTTTATGTACTGAGACAATTTAATTGGGAAAATAGTTTGCTTAACAAATAATGCCAAAATGCCTAGATATCCGCAAAACAGTGATACAGAACACCTACTTCACATCACATACCAAATTTAACAAAATATAGGTCATAGGAATAGTGTAAGAGAAAGAAAATAAAACTCTTAATCAAAAACATAGCATTAAATTTTGTGACAATATTTTAGTCCAGGTTATTAAATAACATCAAAAGCAAAAGTGACATAAGAAAAGAGATATGTTTGATATTGTCCAATTTAAAAACTTTTCTGCCTCATAGGACAGATTCAAATATGTTAGCAGCCCACCTACATAATGGGAGAAAGTATTTGTAAGTCATATATCTTATAAGTGACTTGTATCCAAAATATGTAAAGGATGCTTATCACTCTAAGATAAACACATTACAAATAGGCAAATAATTTAAATACACATTTATCAAAAGAAGACATACCAAAAAATGGTTAATAATCATATGAAAAGATGCCCAACAACTTTATTCCTTAGATTTTTATTCAAATAAAATCAATCAGCTCCAGAGATCTGTTGTAAAGCATTGTACCTATAGTCAATAATGATGTATTTTATACTTAAAATTTTGTTAAGAGGGTGGATCTCATGGTAAGTGTTTTAACCAAAAGAAAATAAAATTTTAATAAAATAAAAAATATAGAAAGAAAAGTGAAGGAGTAAGTCTTCACCCAGAAAATTTTAATTACTCTAAAGCCTCAACTTTTTAAAAAACATGAATAAAGCCTGAATAAAATAAAATAAAATTCAAATATAAACTACTTCACATCCACTAGGGTATTATTATTAGTAGTAGTAGTAGCAGTAGTAGTGATGATAAATTTTAAACCTTGGAAAATAAAATTTTGGTGAAGATGTAAAGAACTTGCAACCGTCATACATATTTGGTAAAATTAAAATGCAGTAGCATTATGCAAAATTTCATTTGGCAGTTGCTGAAAAAGTTAAACATACAGAGATCATATGACCCAGCTATTCCAAGAGAAATGACAATATAAGTATTCACAAAAACCTGTATGTAAATGTTTATAGCAGCATTATTTGTAATTGCCTTCAAATATAGTGGAAACAACCCAAATGCCCATCAGCTGATGAATGAATAAACAAAACCTCTTATGTTCAAGCATAAAAATGAATGACTTGCAGATACATGCTACAATACAAAGGAACTTGGCACATGTTGTGCTAAGTGAAATAATTCAATTACAAAACATCAGAAATTATATGATTCCATTTACATGAAATATCCAGAATAGGTAGATCCACAGAGAAAGAATGTAGCCAAGTGGTAGCAAGTATCTTGAGGAGGCAGGAATGGGGAGAACCTGCAAATGAATATGAAGTGTCTTTTTGGTGTGGTGAACACATGCTGATTTTTTAGCAAATACTTGGCAACTTGTGCCAGAAGCTATATAAATTAATACATCTTTTCATCCAACAATATTACCCCAATTTTCTTGCTTAGAAAATTATGCAAGCTTATTAAAAATGATTGTTGAGGTACTTATAGTAACATAAAATTAGTAACCCCTCAATATTCAAAAATGCAGACACAAAGGTTGTCATATAACATTTAGAAGGCATGAAAATAGTAACATAAATGTAACTTCTGTTATATGTTCATGACCTGTTGTAAGGTGCAAAAGCCCAACTGCAAAACACAGTTGTCAGTGTGTATCCACATTATCATAGACCCACGTCTGGGAATAGAAAATTTCAGGGCTTTAGAAATGAGTACCAGGACATTTTCTGTCCAGAATAAAGTTGACCAGAAATTTTTCTGGATAAATGACAGAGGGCAGGGTACAAAAGTTGGCCTCCAGACTTATGATATGATTAAACCTCTCTTTGAAATGGATTAGATGGGTTCTCACTTTTCCTACAAGGTATCTGAGTTCAGAAGATCCTTCCTACTCTGATATGCATTTCCAGCAACCCTAACTCTCATAGAATAACAATAATAAGTAACTGCCACCAAGCCAGGGATCATGTGAAAAATATGGCTATAAAATACCCCATTCCACAGTTTGGCTTAATGTTGGAGAAAAAGACAAAGATGGAAGAAATCACTAAATAAAAGAGCTTGAGGGGGTGCATAGTGCATGCACGTGCACACACACACACACACACAGATTTTCACACAGATGAGAGTAGAAAGCAATGAAGTTTCACTGCCAAGCTAAGCACCCCTTTTAACACCTACCTGAAGTGTAAGGGAACCTGCTGAAATGACAGATATTAACCCCAAAAATAAACCACATTGAAAGAAATTGCCTAAATCCTCTGACAACATGGACACATTGAACCAATTAAGTATTTTTAGAAACATACCCTCCTCTTGCAACCACAATACATGCACAGAACACACGCTGTATTAGTAAAGCCCTTATTAAGCATCAATATGATAATTCAATTACAGACACGTGCCACAAGATTAAAGTAAACCATGGTAATAAATTTTTTGCATTTCTCCTGGAGAAATCAGTGATGAAGATCAAACAGAAGAACAGTGACTTTTCCTGAGAGAGGATCTTTTTCTCTTCTTTTGACTCTTAGGATCTCAAGACAGAATGTCTATGATCCAACAGAGTAAATTACTAATAATTTCTGGGACATGTTTTCTTTAGGGTAGTGCAGTTTAGAAAATTGTGACTTTTTTTCAAGGCTTATGTCAACATTGCCCCTGTCAGCAATAAGTACCAAGACTGAACCCTTGTTGCTGACAATGATATCGGGCATAGGGGAGCAGTTCTTTGGGATGCTTCTGTGCCCTGTTCTTTGGGTTCTAGCAGTAGACAGACATGTGGTCCCCAAAGCCTCATTCATTCTAAGCCCTCTCTGGAAATATCATGGGAATCAGGCCAATAGAATAAACAACAAGTGATGTTAATTGCTATCTTCTCTCTTGAAAGTGTTGGGAGGAAAAGATTTTAAAAAGACAAATTTATTATATATTGGTCTGGATTTTTGGCATTACTGTGCACATTTTGCAAACTTATCAAGAAAAATAAACAGAAACTCACACACACATTGAAAAATACATCCATGCACACACACACACACACACACACACACACACACACACACACACACAAATTGACATATCCAGTGTCATTACTTGTTTTGGCTTTAGTACAAAAGATATTTTGAGAAGGTCTAGTTTTTGGTTCAAGTGATGAAGGAGGAAATAAACCAACCCAGTACCAAGTTTAATCTTTATAGACACTTGGCTTCAGGTATTCAAGAACATTTCCAAAAGTAATAATGTATAAAGGCTACAGGAGTAAGAAGAAAAAAAAATCAGAAAGATCCACAATTTGGGGTCTGCACAAGTAAGAGAAAAATCTCTGCTTCTAAGCTGAGCTCAACAGAGGACGGACCCTGGCCAAGTCTACAGATTCAGCTCTCTGCAAGGAAACATGAGCACTGTGTAGGGTCCAGCAGATTGCCACTGTCACTGTAAGCCCTGTGCCTGTGGAATCACCACAGAGCCTATGCAAGGCTGGTGTGCCAAACAAGGGCACAACTAGAACAGACAGGAAGCATTTATCAGAGAATCACAGTACTTAGACCTCATCCTTAGTATCTCTGTGATGAGAACAGCCTTCATTTTCCTCATTCTCAGTGCTTTTCTGTAATTCTGCTGAGAACCTCTAGGAATGACTGTGTCCTGTGACCCTGACCTGTCTCCTCCAATCCAAGTGGAAACAAATCAGTAAAAAATAATGGCACTCTTCTTCTCTGGGTATAATTTCATCATAATACCATCAGGCTTTGCAGACCACTGCATTCTGAGACAGAGGGTCCACTATGGTGTGCCCAAAAGGGGCTGGGGGTAGTTGTGTCAGAAAACTATTCTGAGAGATCTGGAAGCATTTAATTAGGAAGAGGTTCTGTCAGACTCAACAAAAGGCCTAGTAGAATATTCCAAGAAATTATTTAGCAGAAACAAAAGACTGGCTTCAGTCACTAATGACCACATAATCAACTTATAGTTGACACTTTATCACCCTTTCCCAATGTGACACACAAGTCTGTAATATCCTGAAAAAAACAAGGTTCATGTTTTTCAATGAGTTTCATGTTTTTCCTTGTTTCAGACATTAAAAGTTTATTTCTCTCTTTGACAATAAAACTACTTAGATCTCAGCCTCTGTGGTTTTAAGCTTTTATCTCAAGTGAACTAGGCTTTTAATTTTCTCAAAGTTTGAGTAAGTTTTCCTTTTCCTGAGAAAACAAAGGTCTTATCTTCATGTCGATTCTGCCTTGACCTGGGCAGGCCTCCAAGCATGAGCCAAAAGCAGTCCATAAATGACTGACCGTACCCTTCCTTGATGGCCTTGGGGACGCAGCACATGAAGTTTAAACCTTGATTTTTTTTTTATTTTTCATTTTTTTTGCTTTTTTTTTTTGGTATGTGGGTAGCTCCCTGACTGGGAATCGAACCCAGGCTGCTGCGCTGACAGCGCCAGCGCCAAAGCCTTAAGCCACTACACCATCAGGGAACTCCCTGATTCTTTTTGTCATGGTTTTCTTTGGTAGATTGTATTTAATTTTATTTACATTTTTAAACCTATGTATTTTATTTTAGCATAATCTGTACAATGATGCATTAATCTGAAGAGTACAATACAGCGATCTGATGTTTACCTGCTTTACAATGTGATAATCACACTTAGTTTAATAATCACCTGTCACCACGGACTGTATTTGCCTCACCATTTCCACTCATCCCACACAACCATGGCCAAAAAAAACTATATAACTGTGTTAGAAAATAAGTATGAAACTCTTACACACTCATCCAGAAATTGATGTGCACAGCAGACATTTAATGGATAAATGCAGAATTACACTCACACTACAACCAGTGCACAATATTCCTACATAATCAGACACACTTTTAAATACATCCAAGTGCTCACATTTTTGACAGACATGCAAATGCAAACACACATACATTTATACATGCCTGAATGTCTACATGTAGGCCTTTCACACATACACCCCCCCCACACACACAGACAAACAAACCCAGCCTGTTGCTCACATGTACTCAGTGCCTACACACTTAAAAACAAAGCACATCAACCCAACCCTCGTATCAGAACTGTCCAAGCTGTGATGTCCCAGGCTCTTTTGATCTGATGATGACAGAAAGAACCTCAAAGTCAGGCATCCCAGTCAATCTATTCTTGAGCCACTATGTCTTTCCCTTAAATGTCCTGCTTGCCTGGGTCTTGATCAGTTTTCTCAATCCTCTAACTTGGTTAAGGAAGGGTGGAAGTATGCTTGGAAGCGTGACTGGGATAAGAAGTCCCAGTGCCTGCAATTCCTGTGTCACAAGATACAGTTAAAAAACAAACAAACAAACTGAAAACACCAAACTCTTAGAATGGCGCTGTATTTTTTATTTCCAGAATTTAACACCCTAAGTTTAGTTTGGTTTGACAATGGAATTTAGCTTAACAGAGGTGAAAATTATAATTTCTTTTGTTTGCTCTCCTCCCATCATCTTTTAGGACCTTATGCATACAAGTTCAAAAAACTCTTTTTACCTCAACAACGAATGCTGGCCTAGCTAAATTTATAGGACAAATAGCCTTAAGGATTTGTTTCCTAAGATTGCAGTCTACCTCACAAATCTGTTTACATTAACTTGAAGGTTCTGCTTGCAGCCATGAATTTCCTCAACAATAAAAGATTTCCCTCTTTTTGCCCAAAAGCACCTTCTTTTTGCCCCCATTTGTTCTGCCTTTTTTTATGTGCAAATAAAACTTTCTGGAGGCCCTAGTAGGAATAAGAAAACTTTTGGATGAGAGTATACCATTCCTCCTGAAATGTTAGCGTTTTGAATAAACTTGTTTTTTTCCCCACCAAACTTGTTTCTAGATTATTGGCTTACATGCAGCAGGCAGCAAGATATTTTGCCCACTAATAAAACAACCTATCTCAAGAACTTACTTGCTGTCTTTCCCAACCTGGCTGGGTATTGGGCTTGACAGAAGCAAGGGATCCAGGAGCTAGTGCCTCCAACAGAACGCGGAGCACTGCTGTGGAGATGGGGAGTGTCTAGGTTGAAATTTCAAAGGGACAGAATAAGCTTGTTACAAGATAGTTGTTGCATTGATTTTTTATTTATTACATTTATTGAAATGACACATGTTAAGAAAATGATATAGGTTTTAAGTGTACATTTTTATACTACCTCATTTTTTTTGCATTTGTGTTCATCACCCACATTTAGTTCTCCTTTTATCACCATATATTTGACCCCCTTATATCATTTTTACTTCCTGTCCTTCCCCTTTACCTTTTTGTTATAACTTAATTATTGTCTATGTCTATGACTTTGTTTCTTTGTATGTTTGTTTAGTTTCTTTTTGCTTTCAGTTTTATATCTCACATATGAGTGAAGTCATAGGATTCTTGATGTTTTGTGTCTGACATATTTTGCTTAGTGTGATAATGTTAACATTCATCCATGTTGTCACAAATAGTATTATTTCACCTTTCCTTATAGCTGAATGATATTCCATTGTGTATATGTACCATATCTTCTTTATCCAGTCATCCATCAAAGGTCACTTTGATTGTTTTCATGTCTTGGCCACAATGAATAAAGCTGCAAAGAACATCAGGGTACATGTATCTTTGTGGAAAAACATAATAAGATTTTTTGTGTAGATACCCAAAAGGATTGCTGGGTCATATGGTGACTCTATTCTTAATTTTTTGAGAAACTCCCATACTGTTTTACATAATGGCTGTACCAAGTTACCTTTCTACCAGCTGTGCATGAGGGTTCCTGTTTCTCCACAGCCTCTTTAACAATCATTGTTATTTGTCTTGTTGATAACAGCCATTCTAACAGGTGTGAGGTGATATCTTATTGTGGTTTTGATTTGTATTTCCCTGAAGCTAATGAAGTTGAGCACTTTTTTTACATATCACATATCTATTGCCTGTTTGTATGTCTTCTTGGGAGTAGTGTCTGTTCAGGTTCTCTACACATTTTTTGACTGATTTTTTTGTTGTTGTTGCTGAGCTGCATGAGTTCTTTATATATTTTGGACATTAGCCCCTTATAGAAGGTGTTGTTTGCAAATATCTTCTCCCATTCAGTTGGTTGCCTCTTTGTTTTGTTGATAGGTGCTTTAGTTTTATTTAGTTTTGCTTTTACTTCCCTTGCATTTGAAGTCAAATTTCTAAAATCCTCTCTCTAAACAAGGCCCACAAGTTTGGTACCTATGCTTTCTTCTATACAATTTATGGTTTAAAATATTATATTTAGGTCTTTGATCTATTTTGAGTTAATTTTCATATATGGTGACAGATACAAGTCTAGTATTATTCTTATCCATGTTGCTTTTAAATTTTCCAAACACCATTTACTGAGGAGGCTTCCTTTTTTACATTGTATGCTTTTGGCTCCTTTGTCAAAAACTATCTAGCTATATTTATATGGGTTTATTTAGGGATTTTCAATTATAATCAACTGACCTATGTGTCTGTTTTTCTGTCAATGCAATGTTGTGATCATTATCACTTTGTAGTATAAAATGAAGTCAGAAAGTGTGAGACCTCCGTATTGTTCTTCTTTCATAGGATTGCTTTGGGTATTTAGTGTCTTTTGTGATTCTATACAAATCTGATGATTTTTTTGTTTTATTTCTTTGTTTAAAATGTCATTGGTATTTTGATTGGAATTGCATTAAATCTGTATATTGCTTTGAGTAATATGACAATTTTGACTATGTTGATTCTTCCATTTCATGAACACAAAATATCTTTTTATTTCTTTGTGTCTTCTATAAAATCTTTTAATAATGCCCTTTTGTTTTTAGTGTATAGGTGTTTCGCATTTTTAAACTTTATTCTTAGGTATTTAATTTTTTCTTTTGAAATTGCAAAATAAATTGTTTCCTGTTTACAATTTTATTGTCAGTATATAAGAATGAATAGATTTTTGTACATTAATTTTGTATACTGCAACTTTACTGTATTCATTTTTTTTTTTTTGATATTTAACTTTGGATTTATTTATTTTATTGTTATTTTTTTTTGTTTTTTTTTTTTAATTCATTTTTATTGTTAGACTTATTGGGGTGACATCTGTTAGCAAG
>PVJL010016208.1:0-21648 GCA_004026885.1 Lyroderma lyra
GTGTGGTGTTGTGTGGTGTGGTGTTGTGTTGTGTTGTGTTGTGTTGTGTGGTGTTGTGCTGTGTGGTGTTGTATTGTGTGGTGTTGTGCTGTGTGGTGTTGTGTTGTGTTGTGTGGTGTTGTGCTGTGTGGTATTGTGCTGTGTGATGTTGTGCTGTGTGGTGTTGTGTTGTGTTGTGTGGTATGGTGTGGTGTGGTGTGGTGTTGTGGTGTGGTGTGGTGTGGTGTTGTGTTGTGCTGTGTGGTGTGGTGTGGTGTTGTGTTGTGTGGTGTGGTGTGGTGTGGTGTTGTGTTGGTTGTACTGTACTGCATTGCATTGCATTGCATTGCACTGACTCCCACAGCAGCAGCAGTCACAAGACTCTGGATGGGGGTACATTTGGTCTCCAGGTGGTTCAGTGCATAATTCCCAGGAAGCCAGGGGCTGGAGAGGTTGAGAAGTGGCCACCTGAGTGACAGTGTTGCCCTAAAAACAGGCCCAGTTATCATTCTTAATGAGGCCCTAGATGAACGACCTTCAGACATTAGCAGAAGAACCATTTTAATCAGATGAAACACTGACTCCTAAACAAACAAAAATTGTGTGCATCTGGTTCCAGTAGGAATTGGGACTCCCAGACACTTTCAGAGTAGTCCCTGCAATAGCTGTGCAGGTTTCCAAATTGACAATTTGAAAACAAACAGTAGTGGTGTTTAAAAAAAAAAAGCAACTTGCACAGTGCACCGTCTCTGTGTTGCATTACGTGCTCACCTCCCAGTGTGAGTTCTCGCTCCCCCACCATGTATTTGGCTCCCCCGCGCTGTACACCTGGAACTCAGTGGAGGGAAGCCAGTATTCCAGCTGACAGAAGAAAGGTCACCAGTGTAAAACACCAGCAGAACAGCAAGCAACATCCAGTGACAAGTGGCAGCAGGACCGAGGGAGTTTGGGGCAGGGTGGAGCAGGAGTGCTAGGGAAACAGCACACCAAGACTGTTTGTGCATGAGAATGACGACCAAGAGGAAAACAAGAGCGATGGGACAGACGACAGTGTGGACAACAAATGAGGCGACAGGAGACCCCCTTCCGGTCTGGGTTAGAAATGGGAGCAGGGACAATACGGGAGAGGGAGATGGAGGTCTGGTCACTAACAGGTGGAGAGTGAACTAGAATGAAAATGCAGATGGAAACATCAGGTATGCTCTTTTGTACACACTTAGTAGGGAGACCTGGGGACATTCAGTTCATATATTGTATTCTGGCTATTTTTTCACATGACTGGGGCTTGATATTACAGGAAGTCCTCAGTCAATGTCATTCATCTGTGACTTAAGTGTAACAAAACCAATTTTACAATGCTGAATGACACGCTATTTGAGGACCTGCTGTACTAAGCACTGGGTACATCTGTGACACTGCCACGCCTCAGAGTTCCGTGTAGCAGAAATCACTTGCACGTGAGGCTCAGGCTATGAGCCATGATGCCCTTGGACACGATGACTTGCCAATCCCTTAAGACTGAGGTATTTCAAGGGTAACAGGAAGTGAGCAGAAAGGATTCCTTGGTCCAGCAAGATTGCTTTAAGCATAAGCATATTTCATATGTAGAATAACTTTTATTTAAAAGTTTAGAAAAGGAAAAGCTACACAAAGATCAAACATGGGTAGCTTGGGAGTGAGATGCAGGTTATCTTAGTTTCATCTGCTGCAGCCATTCTCAACCGCTGGGTCGTGACCCCTTTCACAGGGGTCGCCTAAGACCATCGGAAAACACGTATCAGATATTTACATGACAATTCATAACAGTAGCAACATTACAGTTATGAAGTAGCAACGAAAATAATGTTATGGGGGTCCCCACAGCATGAGGAACTGTATTAAAGGGTCGTGGCCTTAGGAAGGTTGAGAACCACTGGTCTACTGTAAGTTCAAAATTGCTGCAAGCTGCCAGATGTGTATGCATCCCAAATTATCTGGAGAGAGCACAGAGCAGAATACAAGTAGGTTCCCTTTCCCAACATTTTCTAAGGAGAGCCATATAATTCTCAGTCTTACTTGTCACCCACCCTTCCCTAGGCGCTGTGATTCTGAAGTCCCACATGCAGTGAAACCATATTTATAGCATTCTCATTTATGCTCAGATTTACGTATTATGTTATGAATTTATGTACTGATTTATGTTCCAGAAGATAAATGAGAATTCCCCATGGACTCAAAATTCACATAATTTATTTTATTAGTATGCATGTTAAATAAGTATTGGAGACTATTCAAATTTAGCATTTGAATAAGAACTTAAATGTACAAATAAAGAAAAAATAATTAAATGTACATATAATTAATATTTACCAAAGCAATTGGAGGGAGTGCTAGTTTGGTGAAGTGTGATTTCATTAAATGGTGGAGCTATTAAAGACATTAAGCCTCTTAAGCTTGAATAGAAGGAGGCTCTTCAGTGAATAAGAGGCAGTTGTACAATGCCATAGGGTCTTCTCTCCAAGACTCCCCTCTTCCTTGGGGTTCTCTTATTTCAACTCTCAGTATCATCATCACTTCTGAATAGAGGTAAAATTCCCCTTTAAAAATCCAACTCATCACTTAAAATATAAACTGCCAATAACTTATGCCCTAAAACACATATGTGCATTTTTTAGAAGAAAACTTGCACTGAAAACTTGAGTGAAAAGTTCACATTCATGTAGAAAATACAGAATGATTACAAACGGTGCCATTTCAGAGTAGGTTTATGTGGTTAAGGAGCCTAGAGAAATAGCAAAGGCTTTGGTGATTCCTTATCTCCTCAGTTTAAGACAAGTGTACTTGATGCTGGAGGGCAGATGTCACTTGGGGTACCTTTTCCTCAACCCATGGCACTGACTGCCATCGTATCTACCTTGTCACCTGTGTCATGTTAAACACAACAGTTCGTCACCTTGTACCTACAGATGAAGTGCAAAATCCAGAGCTCAGAATCACAGATTTCCTGGTAGCCTACAACTCAGTTTTGCCGCCCAATTTGAAGAGCAAGCGTGACTAGAAGGGTGATGGCTCATAACCCATAGAACAATTCTCTGGTCTTTTCCCTCCCGGATGTAGCAATCATGCCTATTTCCCCAAAGCATTCTCTGATGATTCACTCAACATACCCCATCCAGCCCAACAGGAAGTGATTAGACAAAACCTACCCTTTCCAAATGCCAAATCTGAGCTGAACAATCATTGCAGCCTACAATACTGTGAATTAAACACAGATACTATCACATGAAATGAAACGAAATGAAAGTTGAGGGATTTTAGGACTAACCAATTAGAGTCTTCAACTAACAAAATCCTTAAAAAGAAAAAAAAAGCCAACCCTTATTTAGTTTTGATTGATCCCTTCAGATGAATGTGGCATACATTGGTTTTATTAGTGTGATCTTTAGCTTTTTGATAATCCACCATTAAAAATAACTCCCTAGGATAGAACTTCAGTAGTCCCATTCATTCCTGTACCGAAGGTATCTAAACTCAACTCTTTACATATTCATCTCAACTTCAGGTTTTAAAAGAATTCCTAAAAATGCAAATCTACAATAATTTACTTAGATAATTTTCTTGCTAGTGTAAACAGTAATTTTTTAATACTAAATATTAGGTAACTTTATTAATTTATCAGTACTATCAAAATGCAAGTAAGAAATAAGACTATGTATCAAAGTAGGTTTAAAAATAATTAAATTTCGATACTTCATTTGTAATCTTCTATCTGTAATGTTAGCTCTGAAAAAAGTTATTCAACATGTCAATAGATAACAAGGTGGCAGAAAGGTGAACAATATATCAAACTTTTAAGAATTTTACGTATAAAAGAATACTTACTCTTTTGCCTCCCTCTAAGAGAATGTGTCCTGAGTTTTTCAATAATATCCACCAGGATCAAGGAAGTCAGAACCAGAGAGACCGGCAGATCAGGTAAGGTGTCAGGTAAGACAATACTGGAATCATTAATATTCTTTTGAACCTGTTTTCAGAAAACATTTAGAAGCATTAAATGTTTGTGCTGTCATAGTTCAAAATTCTCTTACTCTTCTGAAATCAGTGTTAAATTAATTATAAAGACATTTCCTAAAAGATGAGAAGGTTGGTTTTTAGCTTCTCAGGTACCCAACCCTCCAAGATTTTGAACTATGTCTAAAAATGTAATAAGCCATCTCTTAATTTATAATAAAAAATAAGATCGAAAAAAATGTAATAAGGATTCATGTCAACAGAAGAGCTTTCAGTTCAAGGTAGAGCTTAGTAAACACACAGGAAAATATAGCAGCAGGCTCCTGGTGGTAGTGGAATGAGCAATTTCTTTCGGCCCAGCTGCTCAGCAGAGCTTCTAGAGTCATAGCTCAGAGAGCTACAGGGGCAACTACTGGTGTTCAGGGTCTTCCAAGAAGGTGGAGCCCAGGTAAACCCAGCTAGGCATTAGGGCACTTCCTTCATCTAAGTAAGGCACCTACAAAAAAACCTATGGCAAGCATCACATTAATGGCGATATGTTGAGAGGTTTCCTGCTGAGATGAAGAACAAGACAAAGGTGCCACCACAACCATTTCTATTGAGCACTGCACTAGAGATCCTATTGAGTGGAATAAGGCAAGAGAGAGAATGAACAGTATAACCACTGGCAGGAAAGAAAAACAAAACTTCCTCATTCATTGACTACATGATTGTGTATGAAGAAAATCCCCCCAAAATGGAGACATTATTTCTACATGCCAATAACAAATAGAAAATGAGATTTTAAAAAAATGGTACCAATGCAAACTCAATCAAAATTCTAAGTTTTCATAGAAAATGACAAGGCACTTCTAAAATTTATATGGAAATACAAAGGGCAGGACACTAGAAGAAAACAAAGATGAAGATTTACTCTTCTGGATAGAAAGAACTTTCATGAAGTTACAAGTATGAAGACAGTGTGATGTTGCCATAGGAATAGGTAATGGGACAGAACAGAAGACTCAGAAAGAGACCATGTATATATACACCTAATTTATAATAAAGGTAGCATTCCAGAGAAATGAGGGAAAACAGACTTTTTAGCAAATGGTATTCAGTCCATTGGATATTATTTGGGAAAAATAAATAGAACTTGCCTCCCTGCAGTACAAAGTGTACAAAAATTAGCTCCAGATGGGCTGTGAATCTAAATGAGAGTGGTGAAACAATATAGCACCCAAAATATAATATAGGAGAATATCTTCAGGACCTCAAGATTTAGATTCACAACATGACAAAAATCTTCCCAAATGAGTTTCCCAAACTATGATCCATAAAGGAAAGAAATGGATAAATTGGACTATTTTTAAATTAAGAACTTCTTTTCATCACAAGATACCATTAAGAGTATTTAGTCATAGAATATAAAGATATTTGCAATACATATAATCAACTAAGGGCCTGAAATCTGAATATATAAATAATTCTTCCAAACCCATTTTAAAAGGATAAGCACCACAACAGGGAAAAAATGGGCAAGACAAAATGCTCAATCTCATTAATTATTGAGAAAAATGAAACTGAAAAGTACAATGAGATTCAAGAATAGTGCCGTCAGAATGACTAAAATAAAAAAACTTACAATGCAAATACTGGTAAGGGTGTGGAGCAACAGAACTTCTCAGTCTTGGCTATTGGAAGTCTACATTGGCATAATCCCTTTGGAAAACTGGAATTGTCTGTTACAATTGAACCTTTGACTATCTTATGACCCATCAATTCTACTCCTGCCTATCTTACCAACTAAAACGCTTGCACATGTGCACCAAGAGACAAATGCAAGGATGTTCACAGCAGCGTTATTTATAATACGCAAAAATGGAAATAACTGAAATGGCTGTCAAAGGTAGAACTAATCAATGATTTTGATGTGATGTGTGTGTGTGTGTGTGTGTGTGTGTGTGTGTGTGTGTGTATGAGGGCTGTCCAGAAAAAAATCCAGCCATAAATGCCTCTATTTTTCATATTACATGGCTGGATACTTTCTGGACAGGAAAAGTATATCAAATGACTCCACAGGAATAAAAATCAATGGGCTATAGTTATACACAAAACCATGAATAAACCTCACTTTTGAATAGAAGAAGCCAGACACAAATTAGAGAGATGATAGATGATTGACAGGTAAATAAAAGATCATTTGATTTCCATTTATAAAAGATTCAAAAACAGGTGAACTAATCTGTGGTATTAGAAAATTTCTTTGCAAGAAACATGGAGTAGGTTTTAAGCAGCTGTCAAAGTTTTATTTTTTAGACCTGAGTAGTGTTTACACAGGGGTTTGGTTCATAGCACCCCATTAATATTGGGTATTTATGTTTTGTGCACTTTTCTGCATGTGTGTTATGCTTCAGTGAAAAATTGCCCCAGCACTCACCTCTCTCAACAATACGTATCCTGCCAATTCTAACTGCCTGTTCGTTCTTCTCTTTTCTATCAGTAAATAATGACCAAAGACCAGAGACTGTCCAATTTCCTGAGTGCTCTAACTCCAGTGCCTAACACAGTGCCTGGCATACACTGAGTGACACCTGCTCAACATGTGAATGAAGTATCACTAAGTAATTTAAGTTGTGTACTTTGGGGGAATAAAAATTATGTTTTTCACAGCCCCTTGCAGATTAATATTATTAGGGCATTCTTTGAACTTCTTGGGTAATAAATTCCTACAGCCCGAAAGTTCTGCCTGTAATAGTTCTAATGCTGCAGACACCTGTCCATTAGAGTCCCTTTGAAGCTAGCTGCATTTAGTCAAAACATAATTTTCAAATAAGTATCATGTGCAAAGTATGTATCAATGGATATATTATCAAAGGTCTTAGAGTGTGAGTGGTTATTCACTGGGATATTGTATTCCATTTAGAACTGAATACAACCACGGAAAACACCAGGTTAGAAGGAACAAATGTGGATCTACTTTCAAAGTCCTTGCTTTTAACAATTATTTTGCAATAACATTCTGGTCTTACACACACACAAACACAGAAATAATTTTATTTTTAAACTGGCTGTTAGACTTACTCCACGATCTCAGAGGTAACAATGAGCTCATTACTTTAAATACACGGGGGGCTGTCTGGAAACAATCCAGCCATAAATGCCTCTATTTTTCATATTACAGGACTGGAGACTTTCCGGAGAGCCTTTGTAGATATATCCCAATTTGGAAGAAGATTGGATAAAATGAATGTTAAGAAATTGGTTGGGCACACCACTCTATCAAATCGGAGGAAACATTTTTAAATCTCAAAATGTCTCAGGAGAAGAAATCAAAATTCCATACCTCGGTCACTGCTATAGAAAAGCTGAAGCTGGGGAGTGTGGTGAGTACTACACACATCATCATAACAGGTCTCCTAGCAAAGGAGAAAAAATAAGCAAAAGCAGTAATGTACAAGTTCACCAGTTCCTGTTACTTTTTGCAAATTTTGCAGTTCCTGTACCATTCATCTATAGTTTTTCTGAGAAGCAACTGCTTCCCTATTTCCATTTCCCAAATGCTTGAGTGTGGCAAAGAGGAACACACACAAAAAGCAGAGTGCCTTTTTAAAACAACGGAGGGAGAGATTTCCAAATAATTAACAGGCCATAGACAACTAAAGGCACCACAGGGCAAGACACATAACATGCAACATTTCCATAATTCATTAAAGAGAATCCAGTTCCAGCTTTGGTGACCAACTGGAGACAAGAATCACATGATATTCTTACGTGGTGTCATGCCGCATGGTGTAAAATGGATTTTTTAAAGAACACATTTAGAGATGATATTTAGAAACTTAAGGATGACTTAAATTGAAAACATTTGGATTTTTGCTGAATGCCCCCTCCATCCTATACACATAAAAATCACATAATTTTTCAAATTTGTTTTGGACCATTTCTTCAATCTTGCAAGATCAATCAGCGATTGAGATATAATATGTATTTAATATTCTATCTTATGACAGGGAGACTTTAAATATACATTTTGCATCATTCCCTTATGGGAAGACAAAACACACTCAAAGGTTTTCTATAATGACGTATTGACCTCCTTCCTGAGTGAAGTACATGTTATATTCATTACATTTATAGGAGAGGGTGTATCTACGCATAGAAAGTGCTGGAGCCTTTCAAATGACAGAGAACTTCTCCTTGGTCCTGAGGGGCCTCCTTCTATTGCAGCCCCCTCATTGTACTTACAAACCAGACCAGCACGACCTGTTAAAACCAGAGGCATGATGGGATTTTAAATTTGTAGCTTTGCCTCCTTTTCTGAGCCCAGATCCAGGATCCTACAACGCTCATGAGGCAGAACAAAGAGGACTCTATTTTTCTTGTTCGGCAGCTTCTCCTGCTACGTTGTCTTGCAGACAGGGCTCGGTGGACACAATGGGTGAGAAAGCCAACGGACGTGCTCAGTACCCAGTACCACCAGGCTCCAACAGTGGGCCAACCGCAGACTTGCAGAACAGAATGTCTCCCCCCGAGGACCGAACTCCTGGCGACCTGGCTGTTCCAAGATTGATGACCTACCCCCTCGGCTGCCCTGACCCTTAAATGATCCACACGCCCTCCCCTCTGGGCTGATGCCTTTCCCGGCCTCAGCCCGTCTGCACCCAGACGTACAAACAAACTGCTTTGTTGTGCTTCACCTCGGCCTCGTGTGCTTCCCTCTCGGCCTGGACCTAGCACACTCTGCTCTCTAAGACTGGCTAGAGTGTTCAGAGGCCGCTTCTCAGCTTGACCTCTGAAAGATGAAGAGTGCCCCAGGACTACTCCTGCACCTCCTCTTTGACTCCGTTATCTCCCTTGATTATCTAAGCCAATCCTGTGGCTTTAACTACCACCCACTTGACCATGACTCGCAAGCACATTGCAATACACATGCACCGGCCTCTATCCTGAACCGTGGACTTACGAGGTTGAACAATTAATTTTGTGAACTCATCCTAGAAAAAGTGCTACACACCTCACTGCTGAGTATCACTACGGCCCCCTTCGAAGTACTCCAATTGGGAAGCTGTGCACTGACACCAGTGCCTAGTCCACCCTTCAGAGCAATTTTGGAACTCTTGCAGAGCCATCGTCATACCCCAAATCTGACAATTAAGTTTGCAAACTTGCCACCTTGCACTTACGTTGGCAGCACTGTACAGACAACTCCGTAAGGTGTCATAACCTTGCCAGTGCTGCCAATATAAACACATGGTGGCCAGTTCATGAACTTATTTGTCAGATTTGGGGTACAATGACAGCTCTGATGGCTATTTGAGAAAAAGAGTTCCAAAATTGCTCTGAAGGGTGGACTAGGCACTGGTGTTGGTGCACAGCTTCCCACGGGGAGTGCTTAGAAACCGTAGTGATATTAAGCAATGAGGTACATAGCACTTTTTTTAGGATGAGTTCATGAAATTAATTGTGTGACCGTGTATATGCCCAGCTGTCCACTTGGATGTCTATTAGACAACTCAGACTTACCATGCCTGAGGAAGAACCCACATCCTTCTCCATACCTGTTCTGATCATTGTCAAATCCTGTCAGATTTACTGCCAAAAAATACTTTGAATCTGTCCTCTGTTAACACCAGGGTTCGTCTACTATCGTCTCTCCAATGCAGTATTTTCTAACCAGTTTCATGTTAGTGCCTCTACTCTTACCTGGCAACATCTTCTCCAGAGTTGATAGTCATGTTTTTAAATGTAAAATACATCTTATCACGGCCCAGTTCAAAAGTATCCAATGCTGGGGGTATGGAAGGACTGAGAAGTTACTGTTTAATGAGCACACGGTTTCAGTTTTGCAAGATGAAAAGAATTCTATGGCTGGATAGAGGTAATAGTAGCACAATGATCATTAAAATAAAATTGAAACCTACCCTATCCTACACTGCTCCACTTACTGTGGTTTCTCTTATTTCTCCTACTCTCCTCCTCACTTAGAATGATCTGCATCTGCCCCAGCATCTACTTAACTCTGGCCATACTGGCCTTCTGGTTATTTCGTGATCACACCCAGCTTGCCCCACCTCCAAATCATACGGTAGCTAGTCCTTTCGCCTCTACTCTTGGATGTTCTGTGTCTGGTTCCTTGTTGTCATCAAAAAATATGCATAGACGTGACTACCTGAAATTCTACTGGTGATTTCTTTACTTGCTTATTGTTAAATACATATTATGTTCATTATATTTTGCTCAGACCCAAGGTAAGTTCCATGGGAGCAGGGGCCTTATCTAATTTGTTCACTACTTTATCTCCATCATCTATAACAATGTTTTTCAAACTTTTTGTGCAATGCAATTTCTGGGAATCTGGTGAATCCTATGGACACTTCTCCAAATAGAACTTTTAAATGCAAAATTTAAATACAGACTTACAAAACAAAGCAATTATGTTGAAAAAAATTATCCAAAACCTTAAACATTTTTTGTATATGCCCATTTATGAATGCACTGTCTTTTAATTTTCTTTGGAGCACTCAAGATCTAGTGGGAACTGTAATCACTCATAATTCCAAGGTAGTGAAGATCATAAACCATATTCTGAAGCATCTGCAATAATTATGAGTATATGGTGATATAAAATATTTATATCATGATATTAAAAGATCTGTGTAATAAAGTCACAGGTCCTGCAAATACCACTGTAGTTTGTTACCAACATTCAAAATGAAAAGAAATGCTAGTTTTCATTTAGAGTTTAGTAAAAATAAAAATGCAATTTGTTTCTCATCCAAGTTCAAGGACCTCATGATGCCAGAAAATGTCTGGCACATAGTAGGAATTCCATAAATACTAAATGAACACATAGAATAGTTAAATAAACATCAATCCAAGACTCTGTTTTATTTAACCAGAAATAATGATAACGTGTATTTGGAAATCTTGACTTACTGTCAACATGTGTTTATAATTTATTAATGAGTGTTATGGGGTAAATTACACCCCCTCAAAAAGATATGTTGGAAATCCTAACCTCTAGTACCTAATAATATAACTTATTTGGAAATAGGGTCTTTACAGAGGTAATAAGTTAAAGTGATATCATTAGAGTGGGCCCTAACCCAATATGACTGGTATCCTTATAAAAAGGAAAAATTTCGAGACAGATATGTACAGAGGGAAGATTATATGAAGAAATACAGGAAGATGCCCTGTGATGATGAAGGCAGAGATCCATGAGGATGATGCATCTACAAGCCAAGGAATGCTAAAGAGTGCCAACCCAACAACCGGATCTGGGAGAGAGGCCTGGAGTGGATTCTCCCTCACAGCCCTCAGGAGGAACCAACCCTGCCAACGCCTTGATCTCAGACTTCTAGCCTCCAGAACTGTAAGACAATCGATTTCTGTTTTTTAAACCATCTAGCTAGAAGTACTTTGCTATGGCAGCCCTAGGAAACTAGCAGTTTGCAATAAGGAAGTAGGGTACTGCTGTACCAAATACCGAAAAATGTTGAGGTGTCTTTGGAATTGGATAAGGGACAGAGTTTGAAAGAGCGGGAAGATGCATGATAGGAAAAGTCTAGAAGGCCTACAAGAGACTCTTAGTAGAACCACAGACATTAAAGGAGATCCTGGCGAGAGCTGTAGGGAAAAACCTCTCTCCCCCTTGAGAAAACATACATTGTCGAGAACAGAACGTTGTCAGGAATATGACTGTTAATGGTGCTTCCGGTGAGGTATCGTATAGACATAAAACCCATGTGAAGGGAAACTGGGGGAAGGGTGATCCTTTTCTTAAAAAGGCAGAGAACTTGGCTGAACTGTGTTCTGTTGGGTAGAAAGCACAAGTGATGAACTCAGATATTTAGCTGCGGAGATTTCTGGCTTCTTCTTGCTGACTATAGTGAAATACAAGAGGATGGAGAAAAATCGATGGGCAGTTGTTAAGCAAAAAGGAGCCAGAACTTGAAGATCTGAAAAGTAATCAGCCTACTCATATTGCAAAAAAATGAGACTAAGGGGGCAGCTTGGGATTCCCATCAACCACCTCAGCAGAAACCCCCACACCCCCACCCCACCCTCCGGCAGCTTGCACGGAAGGGGACAGAGATAGGACAGACTAAAGGAAGGCTGTCGGACTTCTGGGATTCAGTAGGCAGGAAGTGGGCGGAGAGAGTTATTTGGCTGCAAAGAATTCTTACGCTTCGAGAAAAGGGAAGAATGAGTCTGATGGTGCTTCAGAGGCCAGGGAGGCACCACTGCCACCACAGGCCAGGAGCTGCCCTCCCTGGATCCCGAGGGCAAGGCTGCTGCCCACGGCCGAGAAGGTGGAGCTTTGAGTTCATGATATTTAGATGAGATTTTGGGCTTAGAGTAGATCCTGGAAGGATGAAAACCCTTGGGGCTGGGAGGACGGCGTGAATCCATTTTGCACATGGAAAGCATGGAGATGTTTTTGGAGGGGGCAGTGGGCAGACTGTTATGGGTAGAATTATGTCTCCAAAAGGAGACATATTGAAGTCCCAACCCAAAGTACCTCAGAATGTGACTGTATTTGGAAATAGGATTATTCCAGAGGTATTATAATAAGTTAAAATGAGGTCGGTAGGGTGGGCCCTAATCCAACACGACCGGGGTCCTTATTACAAGGAAGAATTTGCACATAGCCACGCGCAGATGGAAGATGGCGTGAGGCAACACAGGGAGACGCCCCGTGCAGATGCAGGCAGAGAGCAGGATGGTGCATGTGCAGGCCGAGGGATGCCCAGAGCACCAGCACAGCAACAGGGTCTGGGAGAGAGGCCCGGGGTGGATCCTCCCTCATGACCCTCAGAAGGGACCGACTCCAACAACATCTCGATCTCAGACGTCCCGCCTCCAGGACTGAGACAATCCATTTCTGTTGTTCACGCCACCTGGTTTGTGGTACTTCTTCAGAACAGTCCTCGGAAACTAATCCAATGAGTCACAGCATTTCTGTTAGAAATAATGCAAGGCTGAAACCACAGTACAGGCTGGCTGACGAGAAGGACTTGGAGGCATGGTGTCATTTCCAGAGAGAGCTTTGTGTGCATCGGCAGTAAACTGTCACAGAGAAGGACCCTCCCACAGGCAGGCCTGTGAAGGAGACCGAGGCTCAGCCATGGTGAGTTAAAGACTCCTGTTTGTGCAGCAAGAACTCTGCCCTGAGAGTCTCACAGAGGAAGCGTGGTGTGCGGAAAGGTCAGATAACTTGGGAAACCAATCTGCTCAGAAACTCACAGAGGTTCTCTTTGACCTACATCATCAAGTCAAAGTCTCCTTTCCTGTCTTTCAAGGCTTCTCACAATACGGCCCTCACTCTCCAACATCTAGCAGTTACGACTCGCGCTGTGCCCTAACCCCGGGGAGCTCCCACTCCGTGCCCACTTCTGTGGAAAAGCATTTGATAGACATTCCTCAAACCCAACGACCACCCTCTGAGTGGGAGTATCACCCCTAGTTTACAGATGAAGAAAATGATGAGGAAGCTTTAATTAATTTGCACAAGATCCCACAGCTAGGTGAATGACAAGTTCTAATCCAGTTCTTTCCAGCTCCAAAACTCACTCCTACCCATCCTGCGATACTGTGCAGTCAAGTCCTTTCTACTCCCCCCTTTCTCAACAAATTGATCTCCCAAGAAGCATGGCTTACTCCTACGTCAGCTCCTTACGCACCCCCCTCACCCCTTCCTGCTCCAGCTGGCTCCACTGCAGCTTTCTATGGGAGACTCTCTCTGACTACCCTAAAGCACAGAGCCCCACAAACCCCATGTACTGAACACTTGCTGAGTGTAGGGCATTGTGGGGGGCTGCTGGGAGGGGATGGGGTAGGGAAAGTGAATCCAAAAGGGTAGCTTCTCTATCATCACTACTAAGTCGTGATGACTCTCTTCTCTTGGCTCATCAAGGACTTGTGGTGGGTCACACCCTAATTAGTGACTTAGCATGTACTGTTTTACATTACTTTCCAATTTTTTCATGTGTAGCTGTGCAGTCTTCCCAATAGACTACAAGCTCCCTGAGGAAGGAGACACTACTAATGTGTAGTCAGGTAACCCCACTGCAATAGTCTGGGGAATCGTGCTGGTTAGAATGAAGAATCTGGGTAGGACGGTAGCTTGGAAAAGTGGAGAGAAGTCAGAGAGTGGATGGTCTCGAAGGCCAGGTTAGGTCCGAGGAGGTGCTGAGACTGGTATACCTGACAGCCACAGTGGACGGCTGTGCCAGGCATGCAGTGGCTCCTCAGTAAATGTGTATTAAAGGAGAGAGTGAGGGAATGAGAAAGGGGAACTGGAAGAAAGTTCACAGGCAAATTCATAGCTATTCTAGCAAATCCTGAGCGTGGACTAGTGACTCACTGTTAACCTAAAGGATTTCCAGTCAAACTGTGCCATTGAACACACTAACTAGTAACGCTGAAAGACACGCTTCTCTCGTTTGCAGATGACACAAAATCAAGTGAGACAGCTAGCATTTTGAGTGACACAATCAGTATTCAGAAGATTTGAACTGCTTAATACTATGGCTGAAAGCACTATGCTGGTATTGAATAGGGATAAGAGTAAATTACTGTATTTGGGTTTTAAATAATAGTTCAAGTATTCATCCATTCACCCGTTCATCTAACTCTTGCTAAATGTATGCATTACACTGTTTGAGGGATAGAAATACACGTAAGACACACTCCAGCCTTAAGGCATGCACAGCCTCCTGGGAGCTGCCTAAATGCAAGATGAGGAAACGGTGCCTGGAAAGCAAGTTTTTCAAGGAATTTCAGTCAATCACACCCTCAGTTATGAAACAAGTGACACAGTTGCAACTGAAGTCAGTATATCATGTCAAGAGCTGTATCAATAGGACATCAGAGTAGCAACGCGATCTCATCCAGACATTAACAAGCCAGCCGGCACGCCAAGGAGGCATCCAAAACGGTATGAGGTCCAGAAATCGGAGACAAGAATGATGGATGACACCTGGACATGGAGGAAGACTTAGCAGGCTGCCCATGAGACAAGCTCGAACTGGCAGACTGATGTGGCTCTCTTCAAATATTTGAAAAGCTTTAGCACACCTACAGTGAGCTCAGAGGAGTCAGCAGTGCAGACACAATTTGGGGAATGACCATCATAGAAGAGGTGGTTTCTATCATTAGAGCCAATGAGGGTGCTTGAAAAGCAATAAAAAGGGAAAATCAGGGCATGGTGGGCAGAGCTCCTGGCCACAGGCAATTCACTAGCATAAAAGGGGGAGCAGAGGGCATGAAGTCTACACAGAAGATGGGGAGGAAGCCACACCATGGCAGACTTTATTTCAGTGTAAGGGAAGAAGGAAGAGGTGCACAGAGTCGTGAATTCCTTTTAAAATCAGAGGTGGCCCGTCCGTCTGCACCGTGAGAAACAGTGCAGCAGAAGAACACGAAGGTGCCTGCCATCATTAGGGTTCTGGGGTGTAATGTCAACACTGACCTGTACAAGTAAGGGGAAAAGTAGGTACTTTTGAGGGGTGGAACTGACAGGCAGAAAAGCTTTTTCAAGATTAATACTCTATCAACAAGGGCTGCACAGGAAAAGGGGAGTGGAGAGAAGAAGCCAAGGACAAGAACACCCGCTGCTGAAGGTCGCCCGAGCCCTAGCGTTAGTTAATAAAATGCTCTTCATGTCTCCTTGAACATAGTGACCAGGACCAATGGTCTGACACCGGGTCTGAGCCCAGGAACCTCTGGGAACCCGTGCCAGCATAGGTTGACCCTGGAAATGAGGGCCTAACCGAGACGAGGAGCTTAGAAGGCTTGGAGCTGGTGCAAGAGAGACGAAAGAGGAAGAATAATGGAATCTGGTGACTTTTTGCACATGCTGGGAGACAAAAGCAAAAGTAAATATAGTCTTGCTGATCTCTGGTCATGGGAGTGGAACCACGGCAGAGCAAGCCTGTAGTCAGGTATCACACGATGATTAGCACTGAGTGTTGAGGACGACAGGCCCCCTGCGAGAAATGGGCATGCTTTGGGAAGAAGGGGCTCTCCGCTAAGCGTCGGTGCTTATTTAGTGCACAGTAATTTAGCAGTGACCTTCTTGTCAGTGGTGCTGAAGACAGTCAGCTCTCTTCCCCTCAGGCCAGCCCACCTGCCCGGCAGTGCCCAGAAGTCACTGGTGTGCACAGCTGTGGACCGGCAAGGGCTCTGGAGACAGACACCCTGGGGTCAGCGTCGGCTCCAGTCCTCACTGGCTGTGGGGTCTTTTCATATCTGTGCCCCAATTTCCTTATTTTAAAATGGGCACCGTAAGTGTTGCTACTCTAACAGGTTACAGAATTAATTAAGACAATGCAATACATTTACAACTATTCTCGGTACATAGTAACTGTTCAATAAATATTTGCTCTTATTTTACGATGATTACAACGATGATTACTATTAGTACCACTACCTTGACCAAATCCTCAGCAAACTCTCATCCATAGGCTAAGGAGCTAAGCAAGGTAACTTGCAGTCCGAAATGTTGGAGTCTTTCCACCTTGGGACTGCCCCCAGGTTCCTGACATGTCAGGTCTAGAGTAATACACTCTGAAAGACTTGAGAGAATTTGTGAAACGAGCCCTGGGCCCCGAGGCAGGGGGGAAACCCTCAGGGGCCCTCCAGTCCGCCTGCCCCGAGGTGCCCTCTCCATGGAGGTCCATCCAGCCCACGTTCTGGGTAGCCTCCCCCATGGCTTCACACATTCAGTTACTCCCGGAAAGGATTTCTTCTATTTACTGGGATGTATAATTTGGGGTATCTGTATATAAATAGCTTTCCATCATTCCTCAAGCCATCTCCCTTGTCTATTATGAATGATGAAAGGTGTCCCCCAAAAGGAACAAGCATTCTAAAAGAATGGGGAAGTGTTCAACAAGCATGAAGGGAGGAGCGTGGGGTTAAAGTTCAGGCTCCACTGTTGATTCAGGGTGTATGTCCTCAGCTCCCTGACATTGCTTCCTCCCTTATTAAATGGGAATTATCTCCATTGGGTCAACTTCACAACACTGGTGTGCAGGTCAAGTGAATAAAATGACATAAAAAAGCATTGTGTAGATGTCAGATACTTTGAAGATAGTCATGGTCACTATATTGACATTAGTTATGCTCAAATGATAAGAGACCCACGGGACTCTCCGAAATTGAAGAGTTTCACTTCCATAGCGTAAAATTTTCTTCTGTTTCATCAGTTGTATCATCAGTTCTACCACTTTTCAGAGTCATTCTGAGGATTAAACAAGATTATGTTTTAAATGGAAATATGAAATTCAGCCTGAGGTAATAACACTAATATTGAGGTGCCAGGCACTTAAGATCTATATGCATAGTCCTACTCAGTTTCTTCAAATAACACTCCAATGAAGCAACTAGGTTGCCCCTGTTTTGCTCATGAGGAAATTAAAATGCAAAGAATTTAAATAACTCACACAAGGTGTCCCAGTCAATGTCAAAGCTGGGATCTGAACGCAGGTCGGCCCGTCTCTGTGTGTAGCGCCCGGCCACACCCTTTCCTGGCTGGGTGACTCACTCTTGCCTGAATACCAGCCCACAGACTCAGGGGGCCCATGAGGACCATTGCGGGGGGTTCTCAAACAGGCTCATCAGCAACGTGTCTGTGAAAGCTAAGGATCTGAGAAGTTTCACATAAGCAACTATTTAAGTATTCTTCAAGAATGATTCTTACCCGCTTAATATCTCCTTTCTATAGCAGCAACTATATTTTATATCATCTTCATCTAGCAATTAAGATATATGACACATTCTATTTTACCATATCCATTAAAATATCCCAACACCTCTTTTGGGAATCACATATATACATCTTTGGGGGGCAATGTAGCCTAAAGATACTAAAAGAGTTGGAGTTTTCTTGAAACACCCTTGGCATTCAAAGTCAGAAAGAATAAAGTAAAAGTTGCATGAAATAGAGGAAATAGCACAGAATCAGACTGATCTGGACTTACAAATCCCAGCTGCACCACATGCTAACTTTATCACCTGGCCAAGTTAATCATTTCTTTGAGTTTCTGTTGCTTCATTGATAAAATGAGCACCCTGGCACCTACCTCCCTGGATTGTGATAAAGTTCAAATTTAATAGTACAAGATGCAAGAAGCCTCTAGAATAGTGCTCCATAGCTATTTCTTCTCTCCTATGCCAGGAAGAGATAACGACATGACAGTACTCACAAACGAGCCCATGATGACATAGTTTTACAGTTTCCCTGAAATGACAGATAACCTGTCATAAGTCTGAAACAATTTAGAATGCTTGTGGCTCACTCACAAACAGAAACGAAAGACCAGAAGAGTATTTCCCAAAAGAAATCACCCAAAGGTGTACTTGTCCTGACAGCCCAAGACGGCTTAGCACAAGGGAACTACCGGAGGTGTGCAGGAGGAAGCGTGTGCATTGTGGAGCAGGAATGAAAGACTACTCTCTTCCTCACTCTGCACTGCCCCAGGAGAGTGGGACCTTCAAAGAGGCCATTTCGGGTAGTGGTCAGAAGTGTTCTGAGGTCCAAAGTCTGGCCTTTCCACCCACTAGTTAACTGCAAAGGCTGCTTAACCCCCTAATCACCAGTCTCCCCTTGTAAATAATAATGATAAACTTATGAAAACACTCACTCCATGAGGTGGTACAGAATGAAGTGAGTCATCTATACTATAAATCTCTTGGCACGTAAGGGATCTCTAAAGAAGCACTTACAGCTTAATGATGATGAGGAGGATGGGTGACGTGGGTCAGTTTGCTGCCTCAATGACATTAAATGGCTAAGGGCCTAGGAATTTGAGCCGATGTTAAGAGAAAGAAGACAAAAGAGCCCCTCCCGGGGCTGGTGTGGGCCAGCTTCCCGTTGGTTCACCTTCCAGAAGTCTTAGACCAGATGGTGTGGGGAGTGGAAGAGCTCCAACCCCACCCCCTGGGAGATCCCGAGGCTTTGGGTCAAGGTTTAGGAAACCCCTAAACCCCACTGACACAAGCAGTGCCGACAAAATGGTTTATTTCCGGAAACCCCTCAGGAGCTCTGCCCACAGGGAACTGAAAGTCCCCTCATAAGGGTCCCAGGCCACATCTGGTATCGTGTCAGTGTCCGAAGAGCACTTCGTGAATGCCACACACTTCAGCTCTCTCCCTCTGACCCTCCCAACGGCACCGCTGGCTACAGTGCTGCTTTTAGGATTGTTACACGTCTGTCTCCACTTCTGTTACCATTCCCGGCTCTTGGCTTTTCAAATGCATTCTGTGTTGTTCGACGTTAAACGAGCAGCATGAAAATAATTAAAGTTACCAAGAAAGAAAACAAAGAAATCCCAGATGAGGAAGAATCAGATCTGAGGTCTAAAAAGAAAAATATAGTCGGATCAGAAGTCACTGATACAGTCATTAGCTAAACGGTGAGTTAAATCAACAATGAATCTTAATGTATTTAAAATATTTTTGTATTATTATTGTTGAAGTACTCCACCCACCCCCCACCGTGGTAATGGAATTTACGAACATAATAAAGTAGTTTTAAAAAATCTAATTAAAGGAACCCGTGGCTTAAAAATCTCAGTTGGTTAATGATCAAAGGATGCCTTAGACCTGAAAAACATGCAATGAAAACATTTTAAAATAGACATTACTTTCGGTTTTATATAAAAGTAGAATTTTATATTATAATCTTACAACTATGATTTCTATAAATTAACAGTGATAACTTCATGCAGTTGTGTGTACAGAGGAATTAGGTCCAACGTCTACTATTCAGAGTATGGTGGACTCAGGCTGAGGCCTATCTTACGAGCATGCGTCGTTCGTTGCGACCCTACGAAAACATGGAAGATACTACGTTACCGAAACTTGCACCGAAACAGTGATTGCTACTTCCCCTTCATCTTACCTTGTGTCCGTTTCTGCTAGGCTAACACCTTTACACACAGTACGTGAGAAAATACTTCCAAAAGCACCCGAGGGATTCCCTGCGAAGGAGTCCTTTTACTTACCATCCTTTAATTTTTTTGGAAAGATGCCGTTTCTTATATAGGAGAACTTTGACGGGAACCCAAATCAGTAGGCTCACCGAAGCCACATAGGCAATCGAACAGGAGACGATCAGCCAATAATGGGTTTTCTCGCGCACGTCCCTGGTGCTCTGGTAGGCGGTGGCAAACTGCTCCACAATCACAAGTGTGGGGATGGAGAAAGCAGCAAACTGAAGGAGCTCGAACACCACCAACTTGATAATCCTCCAGGAAGCCATCGCAGGGCAGTGCGGGCTGCTGGAGACCAGATGCTGCCCCTCCGACAGAGAATGGCTTTTGGACACACAGACACGGAGCCAGGACCGAGTTCCTTGTACGCAAATCACTAACCAGTGACTTTTTATTCTTTTATTGACCCTCATATGGTTCAATGATTGTCCAAGGGAACCACCGAGGTCTCTTAAAGAAACAGAGCAGTTGTGGAAGTGGCCACCTAACGCGTTTGCACACGCCGTCCTAGAAGTGAATGAACTTCAGAACATGCTTTGAAGCATTGTTACGAGGTCTTTTCATGTAGCTTTTATGGCTAATTTGAGCACAATAAAACAATCATGTAATATTTAACACGTGTTAAGTAGAACCATTGGAAAACCGTAATTTTACACTGAAAGGGGAACCCCATCCCTTATTTGCATATCTAAACAAATCCCACGAAGTGAAATACCCAAAACCCGAGCCGAGCCGTGGCCTTGCAACACGACCCCTCCTTATTTTCCAAGCACAGGAAAGGGGCGTTGGGATCTGCTTTGCCAGCTTCCTCACCAGCCTTCTTCCTGGTACCTGACACATTTATTTGTTCTTACACACGAATTGCTGTGTAACCAAGACCAACGTTATTTCTATGTTGCCGGTCAGGAAGCTCGCAGGCCGTGTTAGAAACCGGTTAGCAGGATCTCTAGTCCAAACTTATGTCCAACACCGAAAAGACAACGGTTGTCCCCACGCATGTCCTCAGCAGCTGTGACAACGCTGCACTAGGTGCTGGGGTGTGAGGGTGGATGAGGGATCAGAGTTCCTGCCTGAAAACACTCACAGTCCGCTGCAGGGAGCAAACTCCAAGCAACGAAGCCTAACAGAGGTCAGAGGGGCAGCGTGCGCGCCATGGTGACACAGAAGGGAACTTCCTCTTCGGGCGGTGGCGGAAGGAAAGGTAAGGACCGGGAGGCCAGGAGGCTGGCTGGTGGGGCGTCCGGGACGACTCAGGCAGTGAGGAGGAGCCCGGAGGCTGCCCGGGCTGACGGAGTCTGGAGCAGCCTGCAGACAGTACGGGGCGGGGACGAAAAAATCGGTGGGGACGAGCGCGTCCGTGTCCCATGGAGGATCTGCGCGTGCGTGTGTGTGAGTGTGTAAAAGCAATGTTTTCTGAGCCCAAGAGTCACGTGACCACCTGGAAAGGGCAGGGAGTGCAGGTGTGGAGGACAGCGGCAGCCTTAACCTGGAGGCAGGAAGCCAGCTGGGAGCCCCGGCTAAAGCTGCAGGACACGGGCGTTAGGAGAGCCCGCACCCACCGACCATGACTGAGGCTCGCCGGGTTGCTCGCTGGTGTAGACGCTGCCTGCGCCGCGCCCACCGCACCCACCGCACCCACCGTACCCACCGCGCCGCACCCACCGCACCCACCGCACCCACCGTACCCACCGCACCG
>PVJL010016209.1:0-21716 GCA_004026885.1 Lyroderma lyra
AAAAAAAAAAAAAAAAAAGGAAAAAAGGAGAAAGAAAAGAGAACGGAAAAATAGCAAGGTCTGACAACGGGCTGGTGACCCTACAGGGAGCCAGGAGGGTCCCCCTCACAGAGGAAGGCCGTGCCGGCGCCTGCGCCCTCGCCGCCGGGGGCCGACCCCCTACGGAGCTCCCAGCAGCAGGCCCGCGGGGCGGGGGCCCTTGCACACGTCAGTCACCGACGCGGTACTTCTGCCCCGCGAGAGTACGGCTTTGATGGCAGCAAAACTACTAAAAGGAAGGGGGCAAACAGGCAAGAGAACAGGTTCTGTGACAAAATCAGCAACAGGTTTTAAAGTACAAGAAACGAGTTTACTTTCTCTTGATGGTCTAACTCACAGTAAGAGCGTCACCTCCCGACGTGTTTAGGAGCAACGCAGGTGGTTACAGAGGAGAAAGGTGCAGTTTTAGCTCTGACGCACGTGCAGGTCACGTGCAGCGGAAACCTAGGTACTTCGCGTGTTCCCACTGAAAACCGGAATCACCTGCCGCGTCCTGTCCCGCTGAGGGCGCGGTGCACGTGCACACACACTGCGGCTACCCAGGGGCACGCCGGCCGCGCGGGCATGGGCTCTGGGCAATTGCCTCTGACTGAGTCTTCTTCAGACCTGATCCTTGTAAGTCATCTGTTTCTCTGACAGACAATTTTCTTTAGACGTGAACTGTCCTATGATTTATTCTAGATGGAAAAAAATTTAAAGCCTTTTATCAACTAGGGCTACAGCCCTTCTGTCTGCGTTTGTGCTGATACCAACAAATTACTCCCTACAGCGAAGCCGGGGCAGGGTCAATCCTACCCAGGAGTCCGTGCCGCTGATCTGCACTCGTCTGAGGAGTCGTCACCTCCTGTACATGGGAAGGCTTGACGCTATGCGATGTTTAAGACCTTTTTAGCTGTAAAAATTCTAATTCTGGCGTATGCAATTTAAACCTGAAACTTTAAATCACCACTGAGAACAAAACAGAAAACACGCTTATTTGCTTAGTAGCGCTACAATTTAGGGCACAGACCAGTGGTGTCATGTAAATGTATAAAAAACCTGCCTCTACAGACAGCAAACATGAAAATCACATCAAGAAAACATTAAGACAACAAAGACAGTAATGAAAAACTTCATCAGAATTTCTTATTATTTTTACTATGGACCTTACAGCTGGATATTTTAAAGACACCAAGCAGAGGAACTAATAAACAAGCTCCAGTAAGTAAGTGCTTGTAAAGTCAAAGCCGCTCGGCTGTGACCTAGGTTAACCGAGAGAAACAGCCACGGGTTAGAGAGAACGGCAAACGGCAACATGCCCAGCAGCGGGAGAAACCGTCGCTTGAGTATCTGTGGGAAAAATGACACAAACAAAATTCTAGAACCAAACAGTCCTCGGGGGTGGCTGTATGTTTTCAAGTCCTAAACTCGTGCTGGAGTTACAGCTTTACCGACATACTGAAAAAAAGAAAAGAATCTCATTTACAGATGCTTGAAAGCAGCGTCTTGCAAGAAAAACTCTTTCAAACACTTAAAAAAAAAAAACACCCCAAAAAGATGAGCTGCTTCATCACTGACCGTCACGCGCCCACACGTCCTCCAGGGAACCCACGCTGCTGCGCGGCCCCGGCGTTACCAACGGGACGACTCCTCTCGCCGTGAGTTCACGGGAGAAGTTTAAAAGATCACAGACACACACACACGGCTAGAAAAATCACTTTTGGAATATCATGTAAACAACAGAAATTTTGTTTTAATGTGAGAAAAACAGAAATTCTTAGAAGTTGCAGAAATCATTTGCTTCAAACACTAACAAAACCGCCCTAAGCACTTCACTAAAAGGGTAAAAGACGCAGTGCAGAAACAGTCAAAATTTAAACTGTTTTATTTTCTAATAGAAATAAACTATCCTCTTTCACAATTAGCTGCTGACAAGGCGAAACCTTTGCTACTTCTTCCCAACAACTGTGCGATTCCTACTAGATAAAACGTCTTCAGCCTTATGCTAACCTGGAGAGCTGGAAAGATCGTCCACAAAGCTTAAAAACGTGAGGGTTCCCATGAAACCCCAATTCCTACAAAAACCCGGTTGTGACTTGAGAAGACCTCACAGAAACGCCTGCCATACCCAGTGTCCACAGGACTTCCGGGAGACCTCCTCGGGTGTTAGTCAAATGCTTTCAAGTCAAGAGGTGTGGGTTTTCCCTGTTTCAAACGCAGACCTGACGTGATGCAAGGGGACAGAAGGGACCTTTCCCAAGGAAGCCAGCCATGGGGCCAGGTGGATGAGCTCGCTGCCTCCTCACCCTGCGTGCCTCCACCCGAGTTCCCCACAGTCCACGGTGGTGTGGACGGCACTGACCTGCAGCCCTGAGTCTTGGGGGGCATGGGCCTCCTCAGTGCCCCAGGACCTCTAAGCCCTCTCCTGAGCACAGCGGGCTCTTGTCCCACGTGCAGCACGACCACCCACTGCGGCCTGCTGACCAAATGCCGCCCCTGCCGCCCTGCTGGGATTCCTTTCCGGCCCGACACACAGAGGAGGTCATACCCAAGCTGGGGGGTTGGGGGGCAGCGGCATCAGGGCAGGTTACAGACCCCTCCGAACTGGACCTGAATCAACACACGGAATTGCTCTGTTTGATGCTCTGCTTCAATGTGCATCTAAAGTTTCTGCAGGGGCATTTTCTCCACTGAAGGAGATCACTTCATCCAAATTAAATGGAAGGGGACACGCCGAACAGCCTCGCTGCACTTCCCAGTGTCAGGATGGTCATACAGGTTCCAGGCAGCGATTCTGATAGTATTTTAACATCACTCAAAGCAACGCTCGAAACAAGGAAAACTATTTTACAAGCAAACTACGGGTGTGAACTTGGAAGAAAATTTGTTAGCTAACACTGGCCATAGAAACAAGAACACACGTGCAATGAGCTGGGCAGGTGAATAACCAAAACAAAATTATCTGCTTTCATTAAAGCACTATACTTTCCTTGCAACTCCACATACAGGTTTAAGTAAACATGCTCAGAGTACATGAGCAACAGAATTACTTGGAAGATGACAGAACACAGAATTAAAACGGCCGTCACGGTGAGTATTTTAAATTTGCCACTTAATGCCAGCATTCCGTATGTGCTCGACACTCACCGCCAACAGCTTTTTCTCTCAAGGACGGGGGAGGAAAGGCACCCAGCCGCACGGAGCCTCTCCACATAGACGGTGCCAGTACGGGGGAGGGGGGGGGCGGGCCAGCTGCTGGGTCACACCGGACGGTCCGCCAGTCCCGGCCTTGCCGCCCTGTGAGCTGAACAGACGCTGGTGCAAAGCAGACGAGACCAGGAAGAGAACTTGAGCCACTACTGTCCTCAGATCTCCAACAGCTGTCACCTCACTGCACAGCGTCCGCAAAGCAGGGCTGGTGCCGCAGAACGTAACCCAACCCTCGCCGCCTCGGTACTGACTGAGAAGAAGTGCTCAAATGGCCGCTGACCTTACCCGTGTGAGCCGCCAGTCTGCACTTTAATTTGGAAGTGAAAATTGTCTTTTCAAAGTAAATTAAAATCCAAACCCACAGTCATTGTGTAAAAACCTGCTGACCTGCATCCAGGGGATTAAAACTGCTCACAGAAACACACTGCCACAAAGGAGAGAGACGGCGCCCCGCCCGTGCAGCGGACCTTCCCAGGGCGCCCGGCTGGCAGTGAAGCCACTCCCAGCACAGTGCACGTCCCTGGGGCCTCTCCTCTCTCTGCAAAGGGTGCCAAAGGGAACAGGCGGTCTGCCCCACGTCGCTGCAGGGGAGACTGCTTTCCCTGCAACCACGAGCCCATGGCCTCTCTCCTGCTTCCTCCTGTACGGGCCGCAGAACACACGAGGAAATCCCCACTAGGAGCAGAGACATGTGTCACCTCCCAAGGCCAGCTGCAAACGCACTGTGAGTGCAGCACACAGCAGAAGGAGCGTGCGACCAAGCTGGGGCTGCCGGGGCGTGGGGACGGGGTGACGGCGAGAACCGGGCGGACACGCCTGCTGGCCCCTTGTGGGCACGGGCGGACCATCCCTTCCCTGTTTCTCTCTCTTTTCTCATCAACTCCTATGTTTTTGGGCTCATACAGTCACGGTACGCATTCAGGAAGGGGACTTTTTCCAAATCTCCAGAAAACAAACTGCATAAAAACACCTCCCTAATGCACCTCACTGTAACAACTATGAAACAGAAAATTATAATTTTATTATGGTATTGGCTGTGTGTATGACACATTTTACTGTCTTTTTAACCATGGAAATAGTTTTATAGTCCCAAAGAAAAGTCAATGAATCTGCTGCCAGTTTTCTAGCAAAGACTGAAATCTAATCTCGTGTTTGAGAAGAGTATCTAACCCTGCATTATGGAAATTCCAGAATTATACTTATTAACCCCATGAATTAAAAAGAAAATTGTGTTATGTACATAAAGATAAAAAAAAATCATGAAAAAAGTTGCACTATATAAATTCACAAAATCATGAACTGTAAAATGTAATTAAAATATAATTTACGCATGTATTTTCATGAGCTTTCGAGTTGAAAATACGGATAGCCTTTTTATATCTTAAGGTCATTAAAGAAATATTTTTATTTCAGCAAATAATTAATCTAATAACCTGCTCATGTTTGAAATTAAGAGAGTCACTATTTAGCACCACCGCTAAAACATCCTCACTGGATTCCCTGTCACATAACGGACCCACACGGGGACTCTGTACTAATCCTTCCGCTGTGACATCCGAGTTTCCCTGAGAACCTGAGCCGCACAGAAACGCACCTCCTCCTGCTGCGTGACTCCTCCGGGGCCCCTGATTACCTGAGTTACTGCTCCTACTCTAGCGGTCCCCACGAGCTCCTCTTTTCCAACGTGGCCTCTGGGACGTCCTAGGAAGCACACAGCAGAAGAAGAGTGGTGCTCCGCGCACAGACGGATGCCCATCCCGAGTGTCCCTGAACAGGGCCAACACACACAGTCAAACTCACTTTCAGAGCCGCGGGAAGGACAGCAGGAAGGACAGCGGGAAGGACAGCAGAGAAGGCCACCTTTCCAAGTCCTGTCTGAGAACGTCAGCAGGGCGTTAGCCAAAGGCTTTTCTTGGCAGGAGACCTAGCTCTGGGTCTATTTCACGGGAATTTTAAGGCACAAATGGCATTTCTCATAAGGTGTAAGTGTCCCGTGTGCAGCAATTCAGGACACAGGGCTGCTCTGAATACAGAGGAACAGACGCAAGGTGCTTAATGGCTCAAGCTGCAGAAAAACCAAACTCTCCCACTGGAGAGTTTAGGCTTTAGGCTTTCAAGATGACCTTCCAAAACGTGGATGTTTATTTCCGTTTTCCTCCTCTCCTTGTGTCCCCTCAGAAACACCAAAAGGTCCCATCTGGGCTGCAGGGAAAGGCCACGGACAGGGGTGAGCATACCGGGTGAACGGCAGAGTGTGTGGGCTGCACAACTTCCCCACGGAACTCCAGGACGGGTGCTGGTACTACAAGAACTGGGGACCCAGAGAGGCCTGAGGCAACGCTCACGGAAACCTCAACCGCATGCCCTCCCCCTGCTGACAAACGCTTCAGGGACAAAACAGCCGTTCTCGGAAAGGGAGCTTTTCTACGCACGCCTGCCATCTCTGAAAATCTATCACCGTGTGCGCTCACGAAATGGTCTCTGAAGACAAGCTGAAATGCTACTAATGTTTCCCCCCAAAACCACCATGTAAAGACTTTAAGACAAAGAATTCACACGTTAATTAAATATGTGCATAAAGATAGGCATTGCTTGGAAAGACATAAAGAAACGCCTTCCCGTCTGAAATGCTTGTGTTCTATTTAAGGTTGTATTGTGTCGGGAAGACCCCTCTCTGTTCGCCACCACCGTTCTGCCTGTGGGCTCACGCCTCTTCTCCAGGGGTCCAAGTCCAAGTTCCGTAAGATAGCATGCAGACTCAGGACGCATCCTTGAGACTCAGACGGCAGCCACCTTCCACTCCGAGAGAAGGGCCCTCAGGTGACCTGAGCATAAGCAGCCACGCTGCACAACCAGGTGCAGAGGGAGAGCCGGCCCTGCCACCGCCTGGCCTGTGTTTGGAAGTCCTGTCTGACGGAAGCATTTGCTCCAATGAGACACGGCGAGGTCGGCTGGGCTGACCCGGGGGACTGCGCTTTGTGGGCCCGGCCAACGCCAACCCACGCACAGTTCTGCACCCCCCAGGGCTGTCATCTGGGCTCTCTGAGCACCTTCCCCATATGTGAAACAGACCTGAAGTCACCTCCTGCACACCCACTGGGAACAGACAATCCCCGGGTTTCTCCCAGATCTACAATGTCACAACTATGAGAGGATGTCCAACAGAAGGTCCAAATGACACTTAGGAGCCATTTCCCCACATGAAACCTGCACTAAAAGTGACTGGGACACTCCCAAATGTCAGTAAGAGTCCGTCACGGCTGGTTGTAGATTATAGGAAAGTAGGATCGTGCTTGTTCCCAGCAAACTTGTAATGAAGGCAGGTATTTCACACCGCACACACCACACACACACACACACACACCACACACACCACACACACACACACACACACACACACACACACACGGCTACACTATGAACGTCGGTAAATGCACTTGAAATAACACGTGTCCCGTGGTGTAGACGAGGGCCGTCCGGGGAACATCTAGTTTGCAGATGACGTGGCTGGGTACTCTCCAGATGACCCTCGTACACGCGTTAACAGTGACAACCAGAAGAGTGTCCAAGTGCCAAGTGGCCCACGTTCTACTAGGCACTGACCCTCCACCCTGGGGAATGTCTGCACCCGTGGCACGTCCCTCATCAGTGGCTCCTCTCAATGTAGGTCCTTCTCGTCATCTCACAAGCGATGAGCAGGCCTGGCAGCAAGCGCGGTCAGACCGAATGAAAAGGTGGCTCCAGCCACACATCAGCTGGTGCCGCCTTCTCCCGGAGCGGCCGCCATTGCGCCATTCCAGGTAAAAACTACAGCCACTCACAACGTCAGGACTACAGGGCGGGACCCAGCAGGTGAGTGTCCCCATCCGTCTTCAGGGAAAGGACACAGCGCTGGCAATGTGGTGTTGGCTATCAGACACTGCGGCTACAGGGTAACGGTAAGGTGCACAACACTCCCAACTGAAACAGGTTGCATGCTGCCCTCCCCACATAACACACATGTTCCAGAAATCCAGATATTTCCACGACCAAATGACAGGCAGACTGCTTCCTGTGAACGCAGGTAGGAAAGCGATGAATGTAGGGGTGGGGGGCAGCGTCACTGCGTCCGGCCGAGCGGAGAGCAGGTGGCACACCGGAGATCCAGGGGCCTGGGCCCCCTCTTCTCCAGGCCTCCTCCTCTGGCTAACTGGTGGTCATCGTTAGGTTCAATGGAAACGCTTCCTTTTTCTAGAAACTTCCTTGGACCTCCCCCACACCAGACTGGAGAACACTGTACTCCCACCGAGCAGCCCCTCTCACAGTTACACTTACCCGTAAATAAACACTCAAGTGATTTTAAGAATACGCGCGTCTCCCACTGGACTACAGGGTCCAAGAGGTCAGAGGTCAGACCAGTCTTGCTGACCATGCACTTCTGGTCCCCAGCACAGAACCCAGCATGCTAACCCACCGCAGGCTGCGCCCAAATCATCCAGGGGCCCTAGAAGCACTGACGCCGGGCCCCAGTGGAAACGGGGTGGCGTCTTCATCACCCCGGGACCCAACAGGCAGCCAGGCTCTGAGTCCTGCCCAACAGAGCAGGTTTACCCCTAAACACCCCCGGGGACGGCGGGCTTCTGCCGCTCTGGCTCGCTAGTAACCAAGCTGCAAGCATCCATGACATTAACGGGAATTGTGACGTGGCTTCAGGGAGAGGCACTTGGGTTTCCCTAAAGACGCAGACTGGAGAAGGGCAGAGCCACAGCCGGGAGGACAACTCTGTGCCCTTCACACACGGCTGCACCCTAGGCTGCACCTCCCCGGTGCACGGTGCGCTCATGTGACTTCACACAGTCCTGCAAATTGCACTAAGTGTCACTGTCCCCATCCTACGTCATCCATCTGGCACCTCAGCCACTGCAACCGCATCTGCCAAGGCCACCAGCCCCAGCCCACACGCCACATCTACAGGACGTGGCTCCCCTCACGCGTCACCTTTCAAGCCCCCGTGGATCACTTCGCTCCTCTTGGCTTCTGTGGCACTGTGTCTCCTGTGCCCCCCAGGCCCCGTGACCCCCTTCTTTCCCACCAGCCCAGGAAATACCCCGACCCCCGGCCCCAGGGCCCTGGCTGCTCTGTCACTCAGGTGTAATGCTAATGGGGACAAAGCAGAAGCAGAAACAACCCCCCACTCCCACAGATGTGACCACTGCAGCACTCCCACAGCCCTCACGGTGCCTGCGGCCGGCCTTACCCTTCAGGTCCTGCGCGCAGCCCTCCCTGCAGCCGTGCATGAGCTGCAGGAGCCAGCGGTGCTGTGCCCCGATGCACTGCCACGCCGGGTCGCCCACCGCACGGAGGTCACACAGGTACCTGCAAAAGAGGTGGAGCTGAAGCCCTGCAGGCCGCATGAGGACGCCAGGGAGCCAGCTGGACCCCTCACGGAAACGTGACGTTTCATCCATCAGGTCGGCAGTCGGCAGTGCCAGTGCCTGACGTCCAGTTGTAAGTGAAACACGAGGCCGTCCGGAAACAGTCCAGCCACCGTGCCCCCAGCCTTCTCGTGACAGGCTGGGTGCTTTCCGGACGGCCCTGTGCGTTCAGACTGCTCTTCCTGCAGTTCACACACACCACGCTGCACCTTTAAAAAATCAGGACTTCACAAAAAGACAGCGACGGCCCCACACCCTTGGTGAGAGCGCCCCTTCACGCGCGTCTGCGTCCAGCTCACGTAGCGGCCACTGTGCTCAGGGCGCTCAGGGGCCAGCACTGGTGTGGGCTCAGGTGCCCCGCCTCCCGCCTGCCGGAAATGCGGCCACTAGGTGGCGGTGTGGCCGTGTCCCACCAGCTCGGAAGGCGGGGACCAGGCAAAGGCCCTTTCACCACGGGGACCAGCGCCAAGGCTGAACCCCCAGAAAGCCTCTCCCGGGAAACGCAGCACGCAGGGCGTTCCACGCAGTTTTAGCACCGTTCTCGAAACACCTAAGCCTCCTTCGCACGTGAAATATCGAAACCCACAGACAACGGAAACAGACGCCAAGGCCGCCAAACATTCGGGATTTGGCGCTCGGCCCTCACAAAAGACATAAAAATAACAAGTTAAATCAAAACTCAAACGAATCCAAAAGCTGAGTGCATTACCTTAAAATTATTCTTACAATGTGAGCTGTCTGCCGTCTTGGGGTCAACGGCTCTCGTTCAGGGGTGAATTTTAATGAGTGGTTGCAGGCTGTGACCTCCGGCCAAACCTTAATTGAACGGCTTCTGCCGCGCCTCTCCTCACTGGCAGACGCTCAACAAGCAGCCGATTGGAGGAGCAACACTTTGTAACGAGCCGGCAGGGAGCAGACGTGGAGAAATCTGACGTCGCACGTAGGAACCAGCACCCTGACCCTGACACGACCGTGCTGGCCATCCGCCTCCTCCGGGAACCTCACTGACAGGTGCAGGCAGGATGCAACTGCACCAGGACAGGGACGGCACCAGGACAGGGTCTGCGCCGAGACAGGGACGGCGCCGAGACAGGGACGGCACCAGGACAGGGACGGCGCCCAGACAGGGACGGCACCAGGACAGGGATGGCGTCAGGACAGGGACGGCACCAGGACAGGGACGGCACCGAGACAGGGACGGCACCGAGACAGGGACGGCGCCAGGACAGGGACTGCGCCGACGGCACCAGGACAGGGACGGCGCTGAGACAGGGACGGCACCAGGACAGGGACTGCGCCGAGACAGGGACTGCGCCGAGCTTTTGGAGCCCGACCCGATTCTGTGTCTCACGGGGCTCTCCTCCCTGACTGAGCAGAGTGTAAATGTGACAAACAGCACGCTGCGCCGTTTCTCCAGAACCTGGTGCTTACTCCTCCCCTCGGGGACAACATGCCCTCGCCGTCCCCTCAGGCACAGGCTCGTTCGCGTCCTACAACCCTGTGGCATTCGGTCCCCAGCACCGTCCGATCTGGTACTCGTGACAGACAGGTGTGTCAGCACATCCATCTCACGGGTGACTAAGCTGAACAGGGAGCTTGAGAAGGTCACCCGAGGGGTCAGCTGGCACCCATCATGCCCACCACTCTCTTCTAGGGCCTTCTCCGCAGACCCCGAGACATCCCTCACGCTCGATGGTCCTGCTGTTTGCTAAAACGTTGCCCACTTGCTTCTCGAGACAAAAACCTTGCAGAACGTGCACGGCCCCCTCCCACGTCCCGCCGCGCCCGCAGCCTGTGCCCACATGTGCAGCACCCACATCGCCCGGCCAGGCCGGGAGCCTCACGGAGCAGGAGGAAGAGGCGCTGGGCAGCGGGCTGGGCACGCGCATGTTCCCAGGGGGGCACGGGAGCTGGTGCTCTCCGCCGGCCGCCCGCCTCCCACATCCTCCTCTCCGACGTCCTCCTCCCGCATCCGCGCTCAGAGTCACACGAGGGACCTGGGGCCACGCAGGCAGATGCGGCCCGTGAGAGCGCGTGCAGGACGCTTACCTGATGTAACGTTTCTGGTCGTGCAAGGTCGACGGCGTCTCCAGCAGCTTGTCCAGAAGCAGCTCTCTCAGGGCTTCAATCCGTGTTTCTACTTCAGCATAATCTATTAAAAAACAAACACACGCGAGATTCACACAACGGAAACGCAACATCCAACTCTTGAGGGCAGCACCGGGGCTGCCCGGGGGCCGCGGGCCCGACTGAACCGAAGCTCAGGGAACGTTCTGGAGAGGTGGAGACGCTCCGTCCAGGCCGTGCGTCCAGGGGTGTGTGCCCCCGGCTGTGCGCAGCACTGAATGCGCGTTTACTGCAACGCAAAAATAACTGAGACTTCCCGAGTCCTTGTGGGTTGGCGGTTCACAGACTGAACAAGAGCCCGCGATGCCCCTCCCAGCGGGCACAGCTCCACCACGGGGCAGTGCACGCTCTTATTCTCTGTAGCTCTGGCATCAGAGATCATTCCAGAAGCTGTTCAGTTCACTTTAACGAAGGGTCACGACTCGTAAACACACCGCTCCTTCTGCGAGGGAAGATTAAAATGCAGGTTTCCCTTTCCATAAAACACTGAATGGATGATTCCCTCCAGTAAGAGGTTTTTAGTATCACCGTAAAGAGCGGCAGAGAACGGGCCGGACGCACGCGTCCTGCAGTCCTGGCCGCTCACGTTCATGCCGTCTTGGTGAGGGAAGCCGTGATGTTATTTTTGAGGTAAGTGCTTTACATTTTAGAAAGCGCATCACATAAACAGAAACCGAAACCCACGTGACTGGCTCTTCAGAACGCATCCCACGCTCTTCCTGTGAGAGGAAAGGGGAAGGTCTAGAAGCAATAAACAGAGCTTACATTTCTTGAACACTTGCACCTCCGTTTTCCCGAAGAGGGACTTGGCCTTTTCGTAATCGTTAATGACCACGTCATAATCACCCTGTGAAGCACAGACATTTTGGAGACGGTCAGCAAAGCATACCGAAGAGTCCGGTTAAGATAAAAGAGTCCTCACGACCCCTTAAATGTACGGCAGCAGCGAGCGCCGGCCCAGGCCGCGCACCCCACCTTCTGAATGTTCCTTTCGATGCCCAGAGGGAGGTTGAACAGGAACTTGAAGCGCTGCAGCACGTTGAGCGCGTTTCTGGTGGAGTCCGCCTTGTCCTTCCGACCCAGCACCTCCTGAAACAGGGTGTCCGCCGTGTCGCTCGCCCCTGTTTTAAGAGGAAAGCAGCAAACGTAGACAAGAGTGTGCTAGACTGCCGTGACGGCATGACGGGAGAACTCGCACGCTTTTCCACATGCTAGCCGGCTGAGCCCTTCCTGGCCCTGAGAACGGAGTCCAGTTGAAAATGAGCCTCTGTACCAGTCCCGCACGACTCCCTGGCGTGAACTACATGTACTGCAGCGGCTCCTCTAGTTTCACAGCAATCGCAGGCCCCTGGGTCGCTTCATTAATTCAGACAACAGGTTACCACACAGCCACGCACGCACACGTGCACACGAATACACACCAGTTAAACTCCCTGGATTCAATATCCACAACTTAAGGAAAACATTTTTCAGAGAAGGTGTTGAAATAAAATATTTTAGAATCAATCCTATTTTTTGGTAAAATTACCTCTTTCTGTAGGAGGCACAAAAATTACATAAGCATTAAAATAACAAACTTTAACATATCATCATTAATGACTATTTCTTAAATCAGCTAATTCTTACTATACACAAACTGGTCATGTTTTATATACATACATATTTTTTAACCTGAAAGACCTCACACTACATGTATCACTGTGATGAAAGAGTTGCTTTAGCTGAGCAAAATTTACTGCGTTCAAAAATAGTTAAACTTTCTCAACTTGTGAATTATTTTTAATCACCTCAAGGAAAGGGGAGAAAGAGAATAAACCATTTTCAGCTGTCCGATCATAAAACGTCTCTCCATTATCTGGTCTGCTGAGCGCACTTTAAGCAAAGATGAAGAAATGACCTCAGTCTCACTGGGTGGCTTGCATGCCACACTCTCTCGTCCACACGGTGGGTGGCCTGATCCTGTTAAAAGTCGTCTTTGTAACATAACTGTTTTATCTAAATAAGGTTTAAATTCTGTTGAAATTCTAAAAGCCTGATATAAAAACGTTGTGTTGTCAATAGCTGCTTTCACCACGTTCTATTTAATCCTGAATACTAAATTTCTACCATAAGTTGAGAAAAAAACACTCTCTTATAGCCACCAAATCTCACAACGGCAGCTAAAGGATTATTTAAAATCTGATTAGAGTGAAAACTTTCTGTCTTCAAAGAAAATTATTATGTATTTATCAGATAAACAATTAACTTTATGAATTTAAACTTCATAAATGAAGGGATATGTGAGAGATCAAGTATTTTTAAAAGGCCGATTCTTTATGTGTGAGCTGTGGATGTTAAATCCCTACTCACAGCTTTTACACAATGACGGGAGACAGAGCACAAGAAATGGCAATGGTAATGAAAAATACCACCTAATAATTGTAAAGCCTCTAAAAAGTATGAAAACGAGTACAGGTAGAGAAATCTAATAATGAAATAAAATATAAACATTTTTATAGAGAAAGTTTTATAGGCAGAGATTATGAACTACACAATTATAATTTATACAGGAATGTATGTATATAGAATTTCCATTTATGCACACAGATACATGATAAAATTACAGTTTTAATTTCTGTAACCTCAGTCTGTAAATTGTCACTGGTTTGTGAATTTCAGGGCACCACAATGAGGTCGGGAGTTCCGGACTCTGGGACAGCTGGCCGGTGACATCCGGAAGAAACAGAGTGCAGGGAAGCCGCGGCGAGTCCCACACATTCACCCCTGGCTGCTGGAGCGCGTGGACCCAGGCGGGAGCGCACGCTGGGCGCACAGCGCTGCTCCTGAAGCTCACGTTGTGTTGCCAATTCACGTCACCCCAATACGTCAGAGCTTTTTGGAAAGAGAGACGGCGAAACTACCACACTCGGGTCGTGTGTGCACAGGCGGGCGTCTGCTGAGCTCCCCAGAAGAACTCCCGAACCCCACGTTCTGACACGGAGGTGCGTTCTGAGGCAGCGGCAGAGGCCTGCGCCCGAGGTGAGACCGCGGAACGAGTCTAACCGAACCGCAGTCCGGGTCTCCTGGGCTGCAGAGCAAACCCTGACCTCACAGCGACCTGCCCAGGGCGAGGGTGCACTGTCACCGGGGGACTCTCCAGGCCGGCCCAGGGGACAGTGACTGTCGTCGTCCCAGCTGCAGATGCCCTGAGCACCAACAGCAACGCTGTCACAATGGCACCGGGGCTGCCACTGCTGTAGCTGTGCTAAGTGAGGCAAGTCGGACACAGGGAGAGACCAACACTGCACAGCACACCCTCCACGGAGGCTCTGAAACCTGGGAGCTCACAGGAACGGAGAGCAGGAGAGGGTCCCAGGGCTGGGGTTAGGGGTGAGGGAAATGGGGAGATGGTGGAGGGGAACCAACTCCCAGCGGGAAGACGAGTGAGGTGAACGTGCTTTCTCCTCTTTCGAAGGGGCCGCACGGGTCCTGTTCGTGACACTGACACCGGAGACAGTTTATCACGGAAGGGGTTTTTAACCTGTCCTCTCTGTTGGCGGGGACGGTGGGGGGAGCTGCCCGTCCCAGGAACTGGCAAGTTCAAGATCAGGAGACATGAAAGCGCCTGGAAACCGAAGGCCACCTCACAATCTGTACTTAGATTCCTGGGAAAACAAGGACCACAGAGCTCACAACCTACTGCGTGTGTCTCAGTTTCTCCTAATGGTTCCAAAAGGGCCTAGGTGGGCTGCCACCTGTCACACACGGTGCCACAGGGACAGTATCATCACCAGAGCCACGGCCGACGGATCACACAGCCCTGCGTCACGTACCCGGCGCAGTGGGCTCCACGGCCGTCAGGAGCCAGCGGCACCCCCCCAGCGTCCGCACTGCGAACACTGCCGGTGGGGCCGGTGTTCCTTCCCTTCCTTTTCGGAACGCCAGTTGTTAGACGTTCACCGCCACGCTACTCGGTAAAGCCGTCTCTACGAGCTGGACTCCACTGTCCTCTGCGCCGTCCTCCAGTCTGTGCTTCCTTAAGTTTACACACGGCTCTTGTGAAATCCCTCGGTCCTGTTTACTCAACCAGCACCCCGTGCGGGGGACCCCGAACCTGCACGTCAAGCTGTGTCTTCCAGCTTAATACCCTCTTCACTCGACACACAGTCGTTCCTTGGTTTGTTTGTTTTTTAAATGAATTCAGCCATCACAAAGAACTCCTGTGTCCTGAGCCCTCCCAAAGAGGAGTTCCTGCTCTCCTGGGGGCGACGATCACCCCTCACTGTTGAGGGGACACAACAAGAGCCTCTCCTGTGACGTGCCAGCACCACCCCATGGGACCGACTCCGTCTGTGGGAGAACTCGGAGGGCCCTGCTTTGAACGGGCCCTGACAGCAGAGCTGAGGGGGGCCCCAGCCGGGAGCACGCTGGGCTCGGGGGGCCTGGGGTACGGGAACAGGACCCCAGGTCTTGGCAGAGGCTGGTCAGGCTTCGTCCTGGAGGACAGCAGGGCAAGGGCTCCCGGGGAGGCAGTCCCCTCAGACCCGGCGTCCGCAGCCTCTGGGAGGAGCCGAGGAGGCGGGTTTAGGACTCACTGTGCGGCCAAGAGAGGAGGCGCTCCTGAGCACCCCAGGTCCCTCGGAGCCTCCTGGGAGCTCTGGGAAGCTGTGCGGGCGGCGCAAAGACACCGAAACACACGCCACGGAGCACGCACGCTGTGCCCGGTGCTGGTCCAGGAACTCACAGCAACTGCCCTGCATTCATGCTGGCGCGTACTGTCAAACCACGAAACCTGCTCATGTCCCGTGACACAGGCCCCGTTTTTAGCCCCGTGTTACAGTGCAGGCAACCGACGCGCACAGAGGCTGTCCGCCTGCTCCACGCGCAGAAGCTCGGGGCGCTCCAGGACACGCTCGGCTCGGGCCCCCCCACCCCGGGAACCTCACACCCAGCGCGCTGCGCCTGGACCGCCGCTCTGCTCATTTATTTTTAAAAGTGAGGAGACTCCTCTGGGCATTACCAGCCCTTGTCCCGTGTTTACTGCAGGCGTGAAGGAGAGGAATTTACTTTCAGGCCACGAATATGACAACAGGAATTAACTCATCTGATGAGCTTCTTCCAAATCGGCAGGATCGGAACCTGGGAACTAGGACGTAAAGAGAGGTGGATGGAGCCCAAAGCTCATCAAAACACGCGTGTCAGTCTCTCTCTCGGCCCACAGCTTTTACAAAACGTCTCAGACTTAGAACCACTCTCAAATATCCAGCTGCTTTACATTGGTTTTGGAAGAAGACAAGCCATAAGCAAACAAGTAAGTGACGCCCAGGTATCCGCCATGCTAGCAGCTGATGCTGTTCGCACAAACATTGGCAGGTGTGGGAAGGTTTTCGGTCGGTGACAATCCCGGCTACCACCTCAATGCCTTTGTCTTTGATGACGCTATTCGCACCCCAAGAGTCTCTCGCGGCAGAGTTTACTTCTTCGGAAGCACACGGGCCTGTTCTCAAATTATGACTTCTCATGAATACAAGGCACACAGAGACAAGACACTTGTTTTCAATGTTTGAATCCCCTTTATGGTCTTAAGTCAGTACGATCTAGAAATAAATCCTAAAATGCGACTTGCTGCCTTGTTCTGTTAAGACCAGGTCCAAGAACTGTATTAAAGCTTGTCATAAAATCCATAAATACTTCTGGGTAGCAGGACAAAACTTACTGTTCAGGACATTCTCCAGTTTTTGCGTCATGGAGCCTTCTACTTTTTCCGTTCCGTCCACTTCTAGTTTTTGATGGATGGCTAGAAAAAAAAAATGTCGTTAAAATGTAAGCTATCTCAATGGGTGGGGACACATTACATCAAGACGACATTTTTAAACAGCTTTGAAAAATGGCCGTATTATTTCCACTGCTAGAAAGAAACACAAACGCTGCACAGTGACCAGAAGACCCAGTCTCTGTTATTCACCGTTTAACGCTGTTAAAACAGAACATTACACACAGCCATGTGCCCCTCGATGCTGACGGGTAAAAACAGGTGAACAGGAGCCAAGTGAGACTTAAGTAACTAAGGTCTGTGGTCATTCGGCCACAGGAAAGCCATATCCCCACGTTCGGCATCTGCAATGTAGCAACACTATTTGGAGTCTACCAAACTCAAAGCGTTTAATTTCAGCTTCGGGACATAATATGACAAAGTACGTACTATTCACGCTGTATTCACTCTGTAATGATCTCAGTGAAGGTTCCTAAGAAACAGATCGAGTAACTCCACCACATCCTCAACTTGTGGATGCACAAACAACACTGTTTTTTGCTATCAGTGATACTATATGTGTACATAATTCTTATATTGTTAGGAAATCACTTAATTTACATTTTAAAAACATTTACCTACCGAAGAGGAGAGGTTTTAAACAGCAAATCAGGTAAAGCACTTAGAAAATTTTCAAAACATAATGAATGGTGAAATATAATTTCAAATTCAAAACTGTGACACAATAAAAATAATAAAAACAGGAAGACAAACGTTAATGGAGCCATGACCGTGAGCTGAGCACCCGGTAAGTTTCTAAGGCACACCGCTCAGCTTGTGAGAGGCCGGCGACGGACGTTCTAACAGCATTCTATTTCACAGATGGGAAAACCATGGCTCAGGGAAATGAAATAGGTTAACCAAGGTCACAAAGCCCAACCCCAGGAGTTCCCTGGTGGTGTAGTGGCTTAAGGCTTCGGCGTTGGCGCTGTCGGCGCTGCAGCCTGGGTTTGATTCCCAGTCAGGGAGCTACCCACATACCAAAAAACAAACAAACAAACAAACAAAAAAAAAGCCCAACTCCAAATGTGAACTCAGGCGGTCTGATCCCAGAACAACGCCCACTGCCCCCACCCCAGCCCGCCCTGCAGGGAAACAAGCACACACTGTCCAGCCTCTGCTCTCACACCTGTGAAATGACAGTAATAGACGTACCCGTCAGCAGGGAACTGCACTCAGCTGCAAACAAAAGGACTGCTCTCAAAAATGGCAGCTGCTTAAACACCCAGGAGTTACTCTTGCACTAAGTTGCTCCAGCAAAAACTCAACTCAAATGCACGATGAGCAACTCCACGGCCAGCACTGAGGTTAACGTCACGGCCCCACCGGTTAGTGACTCTAACATTCAGACAGAGCACCACTCGTTCCTGAAAGACACTCACAGGTTCTGCCTCAGCCCACCTGTTGTCCTGGGTGGGGCAGCTTTATGGGGGAAAAGCTGTCTAAGCAAAAAAAAAAAAAAAAAAAAAAGTGACTTTCTTTAATAATACGATTCAATTTGTTTCCCTTGGCTCACGGGTTGGAAAACTCTGGGTCAAACTCAGTGCCCAAATGCAGCAGGAGCACATTCCCAATGAGTGATTACTACGTCTGTTTCTTCGCTTCTTTTCGAATTTTGTTTGAAATTCTAAAATAGACTGCTTCTCTGCAGAAGAAACACATTCACAGAAAAATACATTTGGAAAAAACCCCAGCTACTGTGTTTTTCATTGTCTTGGTTGATTAAAAAATGAAAAAACTTTATTTCTTTAATCTTTCAAATGTGGATTATGGTCACAGTAACATAAACGTTTTCAAATTATCAAAGCCGAAAGTTAACTTGTACTTGGCTTAAATGCAAAACAACTTCCCTATCTTTGAGAAATCACATTAAAAAGCGAAACTAGAAAGATCGGGGTGCTCCCCACCAGCACATCTGCTCACCCCTTTACCTACGCGCTGCTGTGACCGCCAGTGCTTGCAGCCGAAGGACACCAGGCCCTCACGGCTCTGTAGCACGCAGGCCCTGCAGGGCAGTCCATGACATGAGGCGTTTCCTGCTACAGCAGTCCTGCTCCAAATGCTACCTTCTAAGTCAAAATTAGCATTAAAAGGAAACTACGCAGCCACAGTTTCTGCTGCTGATACACCCATCACTGATCAGGTCAGGACCAGGCGAGCCTGGAGCCCCTGGCTCCGTTCACAGCCCTTTGTGCTGACACAGCAGCTTCCTGCCGCGGCCCCGCCCCCACCGCCACACCGGCCACAGGCAGCTGTCAGCCAGGCCTGAGGACAAGAGACATGGGATCTGATAAAGGCAATCCCATTTTCCAGAAAATTAAACCAAACAGCCTGACCTCTGCTTCCTCTGACCTCTTACTTTCTCTGAAAACAGTTTTAAATAGTATAACTCAATAAGCAACTGGGTATATGATCACAGGTTTGCTATTGTTTTAATCGACTGGAACCCGAAGCAGCTGAAAACCATACACTTACATGTGGGAAACAAAGTATATAAAAGTCCAATTCAAAGAAAACAGTTATAGAAAGACTGTCTATCGATACTCCAATCATTACTTTAATTCTAATAAAATGTAGACATCAAGTATGCCGATTTCAATCAGAACAATCCTACTATTTGTGCACGCATGTTCAGAATGCCTTTACTACCTTTTGTGAGGCGCTAAGACATGACGTGCGCACGGGCAATGCCGAGCGATTCAGCGCTGGCTGCACGGGAATGCAGCTACTCCAACCATGTCTGTCACTCACGACCAGACTGGGTCAGCGACTGACAAATCGTTTCGACAAAGAACCAGACAATGAATATTTTGGGCTTTGTGAGCACATCAGGCCTCCATCACAGTCGTCGTCTTCTCTATTTTTTTTTGTTGTTTGTTTGTTTCGTTTTCTTTCTGTTTTTAAAACAGCCCCTGAACCACACAGCTGTGCTCAGCTCCGGCCTGCACAAAGACGGGCTGGGGCCCGACGTGCCACGTGCCAACCTCTGAGCCCAGCACACACGGAAGAGGAAACAGGGTCGGGTGTGCTGGTGATTTAAATTTACAAAGAGCTTTTCAAATATGCAGTCTTACTCCACCCAGTTTTTATGAATGTGGCTAACTCACATATACATTGTATTTAAACTGGTTAGGTCATCTCTGAATCCTTTTCTTCCTCAGTTATATTGAGAAAAAAAAACCAGTACGCAACAGTATGACTACAACCAGTACCCAGAAGGCTGGCAGGTACAAAGGATCCTCACAGAGATAGCTGAGTCTTATGCAAGCACACCTGCCTAGATCACCACACAGAGCAACAGACACCAACAGAATATGCCGGGAAGTCAGTGTGACTCACCACCCGCAGTGACACAGGAGCGAGGGTCGCCGTGCACACGAGTGACACCCTGTGTCTGCTCTGGCCTCTCTGTCGTCGTGCCTTCAGTCTGGTACGTCGTAAGGAGGAATAATTCAGACAGTGTGGGCCCACTGTCCTCAAAAGGAACAAGTGATGATGCTGGACTTGCCACTAAAAACAAGTGACTCTCCAGGTGACAAGCTCAAGGGGCAGTCACAGAAATGGCCACTGGAACAAGGGTGACAAACGGACTGCATCCCCGCCTGGAGTGCACTGAGAAGGCCACCCTGCACGGGGCATGAGATACTCCACTCCACCAGAGAGAATGCAGAGGACGCTAAGAGGGGTAGAGAAGGCCGTGTGCACTGCCCCATCTCCGTCCAGCCTACCTCCGTCACACCGGGGCAGCAGAGACAGAGGCTCTCCACAGTTCTTCCTAACTGTCCTCAGGACTCGCGTTCTGCTCCCCCATTTTCCTCACGTGCAACAGCACCTTTCCTTTTACGACCATTTAGACGCCGCATTTCCCAACATCCAGCAGGAAATGGAAGGGAACCAGCAGAGGCCTAACTGCCGCCCAACGCGGCGTGTGCCGAAATCAGAGAAGGCCAGGCACCACGCAGGGCAGCAGGAGGGAAGCAGACACCAATGAAGGCCATTCCGAGACAAATCATAATCTGACACGACAGAAGAAAAGTGTTAAGAGACCGAAGATACAAACCTACAGATTCTAAAAGCTGATTAGGTGTCAGGTACAGTGAGTAAAAACAAGACCTACATTACACTGTAACCTGAAAGGCTATGTACGTATTTTTTAATTCAAGGCTAGACAAATATCTTTTAAGCTTTTAGGTAAAGAAAAACCACCAATCCTTCAAAAAGTAATAAAGAATTACAGTGGCCCGGGACTTCTTCTCTGCAATACTACAGGAAACTAGATAAATGGTTTCAGAAAATAATTCTCTTACAGCCAAGTGGTTGTTCATATGTGCAAGCAAGAGACATTTCCAGACATGCAAGAATTCGAAAGACACAGCACAAAAGATAAACATACAATGGAGAAAAGGTGCCTCTTTAATAAATGGTGCTGGGAAAATAGGGAAGCGATGATGACACTAGACTGTGATCTGTCCCTATCCACTAAATTAACTCAAAATGGATCAAAGACCTACGCAAAAGACCTGAAACGACAAACTGCATAGAAGCAAGCACAGTACTAACCTTATAAACCTTGGGTTCAGAGAGGATTTTATGAATTTGACCTCAAAGGCAAGGGAAGTAAAAGCAGAAATAAATGAATGGGACTCTATCAAACTAAAAAGCTTCTGCACAGCAACAGAAACCATCAACAAAGCGAAAAGACAACCAACCAACTGAAGGGGAGGAGACATATGCAAACATCTCTTATAAAGAGCTGATACCCAAAATACATAAAGAACTCATACAACAATAAAAAAAAAAAAAAAAACAAAAACCAAACAATCCAATTACAACGTGGGCAGAGGACCTGAACAGACACTTCCCCCGAGAAGACACACAATACCAACGGCCAACAGACACATGAAAAGATGCTCAAGTCCATTAGCTCTCAGGGAAATGCCAATCAAAACCGCAGTGAGACGCCACCTCACACCTGTCAGGACGGCCCTTATCAACGAGACAAGGACCAACCAGCTGCAGAGGCTGTGGGGGAGGAACCCTCACGCACGGCTGGGGGGAGTGCAAACCGGTACAACCGCCGTGGAGGACGGTGCGGGGGTTCGTCAGGAAATCAGGAACACAGTGCCCATACGACCCAGCAATCCCTCTTCTGGGTG
>PVJL010016210.1:0-21719 GCA_004026885.1 Lyroderma lyra
TGGATGATGGATGGTGGGTGGATGGTGGATGGATGGTGGATGGATGATGGATGGATGGTGGATGATGGATGGATGGATGATGGACGGATGGATGGTGGATGGGTGGATGGTGGATAGATGGGCACATGGATGGACAGGTGATCAGGGGTCCTATTGCTGAGCAGCCCCATGCTGGTCCCAAATGCTGTAGGATCCTGAGCATTTCTGCCCCTGGCTCCACAAGGCTCAGTGTGCTTATCTAGGGTCATCCTCCCAGCTGCATCTCTCTCCCTCTGCTTGGCTCCTGCGAGGCCCCTTGCCATGCTGTGCCCTGCTCCTTGGCTGTGTGCTTCTCAGCATGACCTGTGAGATGTTGGTGGATGGTCACCTCCCCTGGGGCCTGCAGGTGGCTGTGCCGGAACCACAGGCTTGTTCCCTCCATACTCCATGCCCAGCTCCACGCCCAGTACCCTCGACCCCTCCTGGGTTTAGGGCTCCACTCCCATTCCCTCAGTCAGCAGATCCACTCTGCCTTCATGGGGCACACACTCCAGTGGGGACTCAGAGAACACCCAGGATAAGTGAAACGTATGGCATGTTGGCTGGTGACAAATGCTGAGGAGAGGAAGTAATTCAGGGAGAAGGGATAAGAAGCGCTGGAGGAGCTGCGAGTCTGGGGGGGAAAGGCCCCCTGAGAAGTGCCATGGGGTAAAGAAGCGGAAGCAGTGAGCCCCGGGCTGTCTTGGGGAAGAGCCTTCCAGACGGACCAAAGCATATGCAAAGGTCCTGGGGCGTCACCTCCCTCCCTCGTGTGCTGCAGGGCCTGGAGTGGAGGGAGGAGGGGACGGAGGGGACTGGAGGGGAGCTGCTGAGGGAACAGGGGACACACATGGCGATGGGCTCATAGGACCCATCCGGCTGCAGGGGCAGAGGACGGCGGTGAGAGGGGCCTCTGGGAGATGACTAGGAGCAGGTGCACAGCTTTGGGGATGGATGTGGGTGAGAGAGACAGAGAGGTGCTAAGAAGGGCGCTGAGGAGGACCCCGAGGCCTTGGCCTGGGCAGGAGTAGACGGCAGTCAGGGTCAAGGCTGAGGGAGGGGCGGGTGTTCAGGTTTGGACATGATGAGCCTGCCCCGCCTGTTCGCCGGAGGTCAGGCTTTCCGGGCTGGCTCTGTCCTGCCCGCCGTGGCCACTACGCACTCCCGGTCACCGGGGGCCCCTGTGCGGGATGTCAGGCTGCCCTGTCCTTGCTGTGTTCATGCTGTGGCTCAGGGCTCGGGGGTCCACAGCACTCCTGTGACGTCACCTGCCCCTCCTGCTGCCCCCTCTGCACCCCTGCCCGTCAGCAGTCCTCTGGGGGTCTGGGCCCTGTGTTTGGCCACCTTCCTTCCTGCGCTGGCCTGATGTCCCTTCCTCACCTGGATGACCACCAGCACCGTGCACATCCCAGTTGGAGCTCCGCAGCTCCCCTTCCAGCCCTGCTTCGCAGGCGTGGGGACCACAGCCCGCTCCTCGCCCACATCGGCCAGCCCCGCAGAGCTGCGTGCCCTCCACATGCCGCTGCCCGCACGGACTTTCCTTCTGCCACCCACCAGGTCCCCAGGAGCACCTACCAGCCGCCCAAGGAGCAGCAGGTGCTGGAGGTGACCAAGAGGTACAATCGCCGGAAGGCAGAGGTGAGCGAGCCATCTTGGACCCCAGGGAGGGGGTGCAGTGACAGGAAGAGGGGAGGGGGTGGGGGGGAGGGGAGCTGGCCTGTGCCTTTGTCCCCGAGGCCCAAGGACCCTGAGTGTGGCCGCCGGGGCTGAACTGCTTGCTGGTCCCACAGGAGCGGCTGCTGCAGGCGAACCTGGGGGAGATGCGGTGCGCAATGCCCCGGCAGCCCCCCGAGCAGGTGAGGGGTACAGTCCTTGGGGTGGCGTCTTCTCCCGAACTGAAAAGCGGCCTTCCCGTCTCAGGCCCGGGTTCCGGCGTGCTGGGCCGTGGCCCTTGGGCCTGGTGGGCAGCGTAGATGCGGGCCCCCAACGGCCGCAGGAAGCCTCTTCCCCGGTCTCCTGGGCGCACCCTGATTTTCATGGGGAGCCCAAGCCGTGCTTGTCCCTAAAGGAAAAGCAACCAGGGAGCAGGACGAGGAAGGCTCGTTGTCTGTGGGTGCCGAGTGGGTGCTGGCCCGGCCCCCGCCTCCCCTCCCCCTCGGCCTGCCAGCTGGAGGGGACAGAGGTGCCCCCGCGGCGGGGGCGGGAGGGCAGCAGGCACCCAGCACGACGACGGCAGGCCCGGGGGTGTGACGGCTGAGTCCCCAGGGGCGCCCACTGTGGCGGTGTCAGCAGAGCAGCCGGGGAGGCAGCAGCCCAGGAGAGGTCACGGCGCCTGTGCGGGGGGCCGAAGCGTCCTGAGTGGGTCCTCTGTCCCCAGCCACCGTCCCTGCCCCTGCCCAGGCAGCCCCACGCCCCCCCAAGCAGCTGGAGTTAGGGCGGAGGGGAGGGGCCGGGCCTCCTGGGGGTCCATTCGGGGGCACCCCGTGGGCACAGGTGTTGGGCCCCGACCCCCACAGGGCGCCAAGAAGCCGCTGCGGCTCCAGCTCCCGCCCCGAATCTGCAGGACGCAGAAGCTGACCTTCTACAGGGTGAGGGGTGCCCCTGACTGGTCGGGGCGGCACGGGGTGTCCTGCGCACCCTCCTCCCAGCCCATTCTGCCCCGGCGGCTTGGATGGCCAGCGCGGGAGGCCCAAGGACAGCCCGAGCCTTCAGGCAGAGGGGTGTGTGGAGGGTGGGGGACAGGCGGGCACTGGCTGCTCCGAGGCGCCCCCGCAGCCAGCCCCGCTTTCCCACAGCCTAACGACGACCTCCCGGTCAAGCTGAACACGGCCGCCGTCCTGCGAGAGGGGGCCTTGTACCGGCGGCAGGTGGAGAAAGAGCTGCAGAGGTGGGGAGAGCGGTGCGGGGCCGGCCCTGCGGGAGGGGGCGCGGGCGGAGGGCAGAGCGCAAGGCGGGGGCCTGGCCGGTGTCAGGGTCACAGCTGCACCCCAGCAAGATAATCTCGGGGCAGTGAGGGGCACAGACTGGGCAGGGGCGGGACGGACGGATGGGGGCAGGGGGGTCCGGACGGACGGATGGGGGCAAGGGGGTGCGGGACGGACAGACAGGTGAGCAAACAAGTGGAAGAAGTGGGGGGCAGATGTGGGTGGAGAGCGGGTGTGCTGGACAGGACAGGTGGGCAGTGGGTGGGGGGTGATGGGGCGGGTGTTGGGTAAAGAGCAGCCCACACCTGTGAGGCCACTGTCCCTGGGGGAACCTGTGGCCTGCTGGTGGCAGGGCAGGCCCCATCCCAGGAGGAGCCCGAGTCCGCCTCCTCCCCTCTCCCCAGGGTGGACAAGCTCATGGACGGGGGCGGGGACTTCTCTGAGTTCCTTGAGTGGCAGAGGAAGATGCGGGCGAAGGACCGGCAGGAGCAGCTGGCAGCAGGCAAGTGCCGGCGGCTGCAGGGGAAGCTGAGTCACGAGGAGGCCGTGGTGGCCCGGCAGCAGCTCCTGCAGGACAACAAGCAGAAGGCCAGCCGGACGCGGGAGGAGGTGACTGGGCCGGGTGGGGCCGTGGTCGTGCGGGGCTGAGCCCCAAGAGCTGTGGGTCGCTGGCTTGCAGGCTGACCTCGCGTCGTTCCCGCTAAGACCGGTAGAGTGGCCCTGGGCTGTCCCCACCTCGACCGCTCGTGGGCGTTCCGGAGGCATCTCCAGTCAGCTGCCTGGGCGGGCTCGGGGTGGAGGAGATGGGGAGTCGGCACTTCCGGGCCAGGACGCCCCCCACCCCCCAGCAGTGTCAGCTGGTCCACACAGCCACGTGCAAATGAGGCCTGGGGTTCTGGCAGAAACCTCTGGAAGGCTGACATACTTGTATGTGATGTGTTTGTGTGTCCTCTCGCACAGGAGGGCCCGTGGACGGCCATCTGACCACTTTAGGAGGCCCAGACACAGCAGTCCTGGTTCTTCCTCCTCCAGTGTGGTAGCCCCAGACCCGGATTCCCCCAAAAGCCTGTTCCTTTGAGCGGGCCTCGAGGCCCAACTGCAGCTCTGTCCCTCCTTGACATGTGCCACCGAGTGCCTGTGGTCAGGGGACGCGCCCGTGTTCACTCAGGCTACTTCTCTGATGGCCGCGTCTGTCTGTCTGCACTTAGTTAGTTTGCTGTCCCTTCCTCTTCAATTCGCCTTTCTCAAATGTGAGGCCAACACAGTGACAAACAGAGAAGCGTCACTGCTTATAAGTCTGCAAATCACAGCCGACTCGTCCCACTGTCGCTGTCCTTCTGCCGTTGCCGTCTGGGTTATGTCCTTCTGCTTCTCCTTGTGAGCAGTCGCACACACCTGGAAACGCACTCTCAGATCTCCTCCTCCTTCCCGAAAACGGCGCGTCCTGGTTTACCTGCCGCGATGCACGTGCAGGTGTTGCAACTCTGTGGGCGCACACGTTCAAGGTGCAGTGGAGGAGGGGTCACTAAGTCGGCGAGTGTGTGCCTCGTGCACTCTCCCAGCTCTGTGGGGGGCCCGGGGCCCACGCCCCACGCAGGGTCCTCTGTGAGGAGTTTTTGCTGGGGTCCGATTGACACGTAAAATTTGTAGATAGGTAAGGTGGGTCACCCGACGTTTGGATGCCCATATACATCACAGTGAAGCCAGGGAACCCCTCCACTGTCTCATAGTCACCGTGTGTGCGTGTGCGTGTGTGTGCGTGTGTGCGTGTGTGTCACACATGTGCGTGTGTGTGTGCGTGCGCGTGTGCGTGCGTGCGTGTGCACGTGTGTGCGCGCATGTATGTGTGTGCGTGTGTGTGTGTGCGTGTGTGCACATGTGTGTCACACATGTGCGTGTGTGCGCGTGTGTGCCCGCATGTGTGTGCCTGGGCGTGTGTGCGCATGTGCATGTGTGTGTGCATGTGTGTGTGTCATGCGTGTATGTGCGTGTGTGTGCGCGCCCACGCGTGTGTGTGTGCCCGCGTGTGTGTGTGCATGTGCGTGTGCGTGTGTGCGTGCGTGTGTGTGCGCGCGCGCCCACGCGTGTGTGTGTGCCCGCGTGTGTGTGTGTGCATGTGCGTGTGTGTGCGTGCATGCATGCATGTGCGTGTGTGCGCGTGTGTGTGCATGTGCGTGTGTGTGCATGTGTGTGTGTGCACGCGTGTGTGTGTGTGGTGAGAACACGTGACATCACCACACTGCACTCCCAGCCCCCGGAACTTACCTTCTCGGTGGGACGTGCAGCCTTCGACCAGCACCTGCACCCCTCCTGCACCCCCAGCCCCGGGTAACCAGCATTCTCCTCTTGGCGACCGTGACGTTGGCTTTTGTAGATTCCACGCGGAAGTGAGATTGTGCACCACTTGTCTTTCTGTGTCTGGCTTACTTGGCTCGGCCCAGCGTCCTCCAGGTTCATTCACGTTGTCATAAGTGGCTGGATCTCCTTCCTCCGCAAGGCTGGAGTATGCCCCGTTTTCATACACCACCTCTTCCTATCCACCCCTCTGGCCGTGGACACTGAGGCTGGTCCCGTGTCTCGGCCACCGTGCATTGCGCTGCTGTGAGCATGGGGGTGCAGGTATGTCTGCAAGACAGTGTTTTATCCTCCTCGGACACATACCCAGAAATGGAATTGCTGGGTCCTAGGGTGAGTGAGTCTGTTTTTAGTTTTTTGAGAAGCCTCCCTACTGGTTCTCATTTTAACATTCCTACCTGCCCAGAGCGCCCAGGGGTCACCCTTCTGCACAGCCTCGCCAGCGCTTGTTAGTGTTTGACTGCTTTGGGACAGACGTCCTGACAGACCAGGCGGCATCTCATGGTCGCTTTGATTTGCATTTCCCCGATGATGGTGACGCTGAGCATCTCATCCTGTCCCCGTTGGCCATCTGTGTGTCTTCTTTGGAAATGTTTGTGCACGTCCTTTGCCTATTTATTTTATCACGTTACTTTATTACTTTATTATTTTTTGCTGTTGAGTTGTACGGGCTCCCTACGTATTTTGGATGTGAGCCCCTTATTGGGTAAACAGTTTGCAAACGTGTTCTCCCATTCTGTAGGTCGTCTTCTCGTTTTGTTCCTTGTTCCCTTTGCTGTGCAGAACCTTCTCGATTCGATGTAGTCCCATTTGTTTATTTTTGTTCTGTTGCCGGTGCTTTTGGCGTCAAATTCAAAGAAAAACATCATTGCCAAGACCCATGTCAAGGAGTTCTTCCATGTTTTCATCTGGGAGTTTTGTGGTTTCAGGTCTCCGTGCCGTCCCCGACAGCATGGCTGGGTGGGGCCCCAGCATTGGTCAGCTCGTCTGCTGGTCCAGCCACCTTTCTCTGTCCCAGGTCCTAGACTTCTGGAATGTTCTGGTAGCTCACTTTTTTCACCTGATACTTCCACACGAGCATTTTCCCAACTTACCACAGCGTTTTCAAAAGTACTTTTTTTAAAACTTTAAATTTTGGAACGACCTTAAGAGTTACAGAACAGTTGCGAAGGCGGTGCCCGGCTGGTTACGTCTGACGTCACCGCGTGCAGGCTCTGAGCTGCCACAACAATGCACACAAACTGGAGATGGTCTGCAGGTTCCAGTGATGCCCAGTCCGAGATCAAGGTGTCGCTGGGCCGTGCTCGCTCTCAGCCTCTAGGGGACCAGGGTCCTTCCTGCCCCTTCAGCTTCCGGTGACCCCACTCTCTCCCTCTGTCTTCACACGGTCACCTTCTCTGTGTCTCTCCCTGTCTTCTCTTCTCTTCTCATATGGACTCTTGTCGTTGGATTCGGGTCCCACCCTGAACCCAGGACGATTTCATCTCAAGATCCTTAACTACTTACTGGACGCCAAGCTTGTTGGAAATGAGATCACATTCTGAGGTTCTAGGTGGATATGGATTTGGGGGGCACTACACCATGGTATATTTGTCACCACTAAGAAACCAACATTGGCACATGACTCTGAACAACACACTCTATTCAGATTTCACCAGCTTTTTTCCCATGAATGTCCTTTTTCTGTCGGGGCTGGCACCCGGGACACCACATGAGGTTGAGCGGTTGCATCTCAGACTCTCCTTGTTTGTAGGGCCCGCGTCAGTGTTTGGGGGCGCTGGCCACGCGTCCCACGGGCGGGGACGTGCCTGATGCCCTCCGCGTGATCGTCTGGGGTGCGGGAGGGAGGCCGAAAGGCACAGTGCCCTTTCCATCACACCCTGTCAAGGGTGCCTGCTGTCCACACGCTTGTCGCCTCGGTCAGCTGGCTGGGGTCTGTCGGCCAAGTCTGTCCCCTGCAATCACTCCCCCTTTGGACGGGGGTCTCTGAGCAGAGCCCATGCTCGAGCAGGTGAGTGGCTGTCAGGAACTGGAGACTGGTCTCTTCTCCCCAGGGACTCATTTCTCAGCCACTCCTTTACGGCAGTGTGGTCGCTGGGCCTGGGAGCCCTGTCAGGCCCTCTCCCGGGTCCCTCTGACATGCCGTCTGTCCTGCTGTTTCCAGCACTTCCTTGCTTCCTGGTACTTCAGACAGAACGCACCAGGCTCAGAGCGTCCCTGCCCCAGCCCTGAGGCTGCCACTTCTCCAAGAGTCCCGGTTCCCTTTCCTTAGACCTGGAGTGAAACCGCACAGCTTCCAGGGAGGTAGTCACGGGCCATTTGTGGATTCGCCGGCAAACTGCTTCACGAGAGGATGGCCCTGTGCGCTGGGCCTGGTGTCCACGCAGCCCACGGGTGGCTTTTCCACTTACCTGTGTCTGAGGAGGAGCTCGCGGGGGCTGGGAGTCCGGCAGGCCCCCAGCAGCACTGGGCCGGTGGCGGGGGCAGAAATCCCACAGCGTCCTTCGTAGGGTCTTGAGGACAGAAAACACTCTTCTCGGTCGTGCACAACACCAGCAAGGTGGAAGCAATGAGCCCATCGAGGGCAGAACGGAGCAGAGTTGCGATACGTCCTCAAAAACAGCCTCGAAAAGAAGCCGTCCACGCTGCAGGCAACAGATGAGGTGGACGGGGCTCAAAACGCCTCTGCCGCGCAGAAGCGGCAGACGCAGAGGCTCAGGGACCGTCCCCGTTGCCTGCGGCCAGAGCGACAAAAGCACACCTCAGTGTCTAGAGCTGCACACTTCTGGGGCAGCAGGGGAAGGAAGCGCACGGGGTGACCATCAGGACACACCCGTGGGCGTGTGATGGGGCCTGGCACGTCCTATGCACAGACCCGAACGCCCGGCTCCACACAGCTTACGAGCAACGAGCGCCCTCGCCCCCGGCTGGCGTCGGAGTGGGTGTCTCTGACCTGGTCTCCCCAGGGCGCGTTGTGTGCACCCCTCAGCTTCATCATCAGATGTGGGAGGTGGTTGGGCTCACACCCCCGGGGACTGCAGTGAAGGCAGGGAGGACGCGGGGTGCCGCTTGGCTCCCAGTTCCAGGGCGATTCGGGATCAGGGGCTGGATCTGGCCATCCAGACCGCACGTTGCTCCTGGGGCTAGGGTGGGACTGCAGCGGGGAGTTGGGGACCACAGGCCTGCTGCAGGGGGCCCCTCGTGGCAGCGGCCCTGACCGCGGCGGTGACTGTCCGAGCAGATGGCCGAGCTGGCCCAGCAGTGTGCTGAGAGACGCCTCCAGGAGGAGAAGTGCGTGAAGGAGCTGGTGGCACAGGTGATGCAGGGGCGCAAGAACACCCAGGTGGCACAGACCAAGCTCCGGAAGGGCCGGCGGCAGGCGGGTAAGCGGGGACCTGCTGCCCCTGAGGAAGGCGGGGGTTGGGCAGGCTACCCCAGGGCTGGCACTCCTGCCGAGCACCTGCGGCTGCGGTCCACTCAGCCCCTCAGAAGCCCTCTTGGCCCCCAAGTTCAGGCGGTGATGGAGGAGAGCCGGGGGCTGCTGCAGCGCAGCGCGCAGGAAGCCAGGGAGGAGCAGAGGCGGCGCTATGAGCTCATCTCCGAGCTGCGAGCCCTGGAGACACAGCCCACACACACGGTCAAGCTTGTGGACCTGACCCAGGTGGGACAGAGCCCCCGGAGCCCACGCCTGGTCCCACAATCCCGGAGAGCCTCCCAGCGCCGTGCTGTGCCTGGTGGTGCCATGGGAAGGCGTGTCCAGAATCCCCACCTTGGCCCAAGGTGGTCTCCACCCAAGCCGACATCCGCCTGGCCACTTGTGCCCAGCTGTGGACCCCACCCCACTGTGCTTGAGGCCTGGATCTGGCCCAAGAGTTCATGGTCCTGCCAGAGAGGCCTCTGTGACCCCAGGGGGCAGGGGGGCAGGGCTGCCAGAGCACAGAAGCCGGAGGGCCTGCCTGAGAAGCACCGTGTGAGGGGCACGGGGAGTCATGCGTGCCCGCTCACTGCCCAGGCCCTGGGTCCTTGCTGGGAGACATTGCTGAGCCCCATGTGGTCCCCCCACAGCTGCAGGATGCCCAGCGGACGTGTCCACTCGGCACATGGGCTCTAGGGCTGCAGAGGGGCACGGGCTGGAGAAGCTGGGTGCAGACACGTGACAGGCCAACAGATGAGGTGGACGGGGCACGACTGAGCCGAGGGAAGGAGGGCCCCGGGCACGGGGAGGCCTCTGGAAGGCTGGTGCCCAGGAAAGGCTGGGCACAGGAGATGGCCGGGCGGGCTGCACACGCTGGCCATGGACCTGGCTCCCAGCCTCGGGCCTCCGCCGCCTACCCCCAGATCCCCGGGTATGGCCTGGAAGGGGAGATGTCCATCGTGGAACTGCGCGAGCGGCTGGCCCGGCTCAAGGAGGCCCAGCGGCGGGAGGAGGAGGAGAAACGGGACCAGATCGTCCAGGCCAAGCGTGCCAAGAGCCAGGAGCTGCAGGACACGCTGGAGCAGATCTCCCTGTGCCGCGCAGCCATGGGGAGGTCCGCGGCCTTGAGGTCGGTCCTGCCTAGGCGGTGCCCTTGCAGTAACTCCCCCACCCCTGCTCTTATTGGACCGTTTTCAGGCGTACAGAAGTGGTCAGGAAACCATGCAGGGTTTGCCCGTGAACTTGGATGTCCGTGACCTAGACTGGGTCGTTTTGCATCTAGGTCACGGGTATGACCATGGCAAGGGCCGTGTGCTCCATCTAGCTAGCTATTTATCTGCCTTTGCAGAACCATCTGGAAGTAGGTGCAGGCATCTGATGCTTCGTACCTAAACGCTTTGGTGCGCATCTTCTGAAAAAAAAGGACATTGTCCTACATAAGCACAGCACGATGACACAGCTAGAAAATCTAACAAAAATTCTTGACGTCTTCTGAATATCCTGTTTGTGCATTTCTCCAGGGGCCCCAAGGCCGTTTGCCGTGACCTTTTTTCATTTTCAACTTACTAGAGACTCACATAAGCATTGGATTGTGAGCATGTCCACTCCCCTTTCATGGACAGCATGTGCCCACACAGGCCTCTTTTTGTTTTTTTGTTTGTTTGTGGAATATTGCAGTGACTTTTGCAGCCTCCTGTGGCTGTCCCCGGGCAGCTTGGTCAGCCACTGGCTGGTGTCGCCCGCAGCGTCAGGCTGGTCTTTGGGCCCTGGCCTGATCCGATGGGGAGGCGAGGCTGCCCCAGGGGCGGTGGCACCCAGCCTAGGGAGACCCCACCACTTCCCAGCTGCCCGACAGGCCCCCAAATGCAGTCTGGTCGGTGTTGGGAAAGCTCCAAGGGTCCAATACCAAAGCTCCTGGATCGAGCCCCTTGCGTGCCCCCAGACCCGATGGCATGAATTTACTGGGGTCAGCCAGGCAGCCTAGGGGCCCAGGGAACGGCACCGGCAGATGCCCCGGGGCAGCCCTAAACCCTGGGCAGCCCCAGCAGCCGGTGTAACGCCGCCTCATTCCGGAGGGGAAACTGGCCTCAGGTGGGAAAGACCCGCAGAGACAGCACCGTATCAGCCGCGGGTACGTCTGGGCGAGGGGGAGGGGTGCAAGCACAGACATAGTTCATACCCAAGGCAGGCTCGTTGGTTTGTTTTTTAATGTTTGGTGTAAAGAGCAAAAAGGTAGAGGCGCTAGGGGGACCCCCCACCCCAGCGCCGGCGGAGCAGTCCTCGGAGGGCCCACCCCCCACTCATCAGTGGGTGGGGCCCCCATTCCGCAGCCCGCCCTGTCGCCCGCCCAGGTCGGAGGAGAAGAAAGCGGCGGCCCCGGAGGCGCCCTTGCGGGACGCGCGCGTGCTGGAGCTGCAGCGCCGGGTGGCGGAGAAGGCGGCCGAGCGTCGCCAGCAGGCGGCCCTTCTGCACGTGTCGGCGCCGCGGGCCGCGCGCCCCAAGCCGCGGGTGAGCCCTGGGCCCCGGCGGGGCGGCGAGGGACGGCGGGGCGCGGGGCGGGGCGCGGGGCGGGGGCCCCGAGGGGGTGGGCGGCGCGGTGTCGGAGGGGTGTCCCCGGCCCGCGCCGACCCGGTCGGTCCGCCCGCGGGTCGTAGGCGCAGCTGGAGGCGCAGCACTGGCGGGAGCTGGAGCGGAGCCGCGAGCGCAGCCTGCGGGCGCTGCGGCCGGAAGGCTCGGCCTGCGGGCCGGCGCGCCGCCTGGAGGCCGCCTGAGCCGGGCGGGCACGCGCGCGGACCCCGCGGACCCCACCCGAATAAAGCGTGCGGCCTGCGGTTTGCGCCTCTTATTCCGCCGCCGCGCCCCGCCTCTCCGCGTCCCAGTCTCCGTCTGCCCAGACGAAATGCAGGACGCCCAATCATTGCGACCACCTTGTGCCAAAAAGGTAGCCCACCTTTACGAGGAATTCAGATGTATGTGGGCGTCCTGCATTTCATGGGCCAAAGCTGGCCACCCCAGTTCTTCTCTATGCCCCAGCGCAAGGCATTCGCGGAGCCCCCTCTGCACGTGGAAACCTGGAGTCCCCACTCTCGTGCAGAATCGGGTGGCTTAACCTAGGGACCCCCAAGACTGCGTGTGTGCTTGTGCACGTGGTCAGAGAAGCGGTAGGATTCTTGAGCCACTAGGAAGTGGCCCTTCCCCGGCCGTATCTCACGTGAACCTCACGGCGGTGGGGGTCCGGCTGGGGATGTAGGAACTGTCCCCCACCCGCGTCCTGCCGATGAGGCCACTGGTGCTGAAGTGACCCGTTGGGAGAGCTGGGACCCAAAGCCAAACCTGGGTGGCTTCGAAGCACCGCCCAGCCTTCTCCAGCATCACGGAGGGAACGAGGTTGCGCCACTGGTCAGAAGCCTGCCCAGGGACAAGATGCATTCTCCTGGGTCCCGGGTCCCAGCACCAGGCAGGCTGTGGCCTTGAGGGCAGGCTGGCTGATACTGACTGTGCCTCAGCTCCCAGGAAGGAGCACGGGCAAGGCCACGGGGCAGGAGCAGTAAGCCAGGAGCTGGAAACTACCAGGTCTGTGGATGTCCAGGACAGAGATGCCTCCTCCTACTCGGGGTCTTCCGAGAGGATGGCAGGCACATCAGAGGGGGAGGCTGGACCCCAGGGCACATTCAGATCAGGAAGGTGGGCGCCCCGAAGTGACAAGAGCAGAATTAAGAGCAGAGTTGAGTTCCCCCCAATATTCTGAACTGCGTCAGAACCCCAGGACTTTCCCACAACCCAGGTTATGGTAAACAGAGGAATTTCCCACCTCCTTGCCCAGTTAGAGCTGGGAGAAGATTAAATTTCATTTAAAGAAATAAATATGACATTTCTTAAATCCTGTGTTGTGTGATTTAAACCCATTTCATTTGGCTCTTGAGCCATTTTCCTGCTCAGGACGGTCCTACCTCTTAGGAGTGTACTATCCCTTTTAATAAACGATCTCTTTGTTTCACCTTATTTTCCTTTCAATAAACTGCTTCTTGGTTTCACCTTTAAAAAAAAAAAACAAAAACAAAAAAAGCCTTTCATTTGATGTCAAGGGAATGCATTGATGATGACCTGTCCAGAGAGCCCCTTGGGAACTCTGAGGATTTCCAGAGGGGAATTACTGGCTCCCAGAACTGGTGAGCCAACGGGAGTGTGGCCTTCAGGACAGGCCTGATCCAGGAGCTCTGTCCCCAGGCTGGTAGCAGCTCCAGCTTCAGGGCGTCCAGAGGCGGAAGGGCCCTCTCTTCCTGGCTCCCTCAGGAGGTGGGCCGATCTGTCCATTCAGCCCTGTGAACATCTGTTCCAGTACCACCGGCCTGAACTGAACATGCTTCGCTGAACCATTTGCTGCCGTAGGGGAAGGCCTGTGTGGGTGCCCACAGCAGGCTCTGTGGCAAGATGCGAGAATTCACCCTCTACCTATGAGACTGGCCTCTGGAGCAGAGGGGAGACTCTGGAGCAGAGGGGAGAGAGGCTGTGGCCCAACAAATTCGGTTGCTATTGATAAGATGACACTGGTTGGCAGTCCCCAAGGTCCCTCCCTGCCCTCCTATACTGGTCAGCTGCTCAAGCTGCCTTGAGAGCACCTGCACCTTCTGCTCCATACAGACCCGGCAGGAGCAGGCCTTGGCCTGTCCCCTGAGGCTGTGGCCTGGGGCAGGCCTTGCATGGTGTAGATGGATGGCCAAGTGTCTCCCTGTATCCATATTCCCTGCCTGGTGACCTCCCTCAGCCCTTGACTTGCTTTGGCCAACAGGGTACGGAAGTGGCTGTGTGCCAGTTTAGAGCCTGAGCCTCAAGTGGCCTTGGAGCTCCCTCCTCGTCTCCTGGAACCCTGCCCAGCCAGAGTGCACATGCCCTGGGTGGCCTGCTGGGATGAGACACCGCGTGGGGAGGCAGGCCATCATCCCCCAACACCCCACAAACCAGCAGATGCCAACATGTGAGGCCAGCCAGGACCAGAACCTGTCCCCCACAAAACTAACTTGTAGATGCACAAGCAACAATAATTGCCTGTTTTAAAGCACCGAACTCCGGGAAGGTTTGTCCTGAAGCCGCAGGTAACTTGACATGCCCTCCAGAGCCACGGGCCCCTGCCTCCCCTCCCTGCACAAGCCCTTTGAGAGAGAAGCAAGCTGTCCTGGAAAGAGCCCAGCCAGGGGGGCTCGAGTCCAGCTCTCTCCAGATCACCTGGGAATTGGCACTCCGCTCAAGCGCGTAGTCTACGTAAGCACAGCCAGAAGACCCTCACTGACAATATCTGAAACCCACTGGGCAGGGGCTCTTCCACTACAGATAGTTAAAAAGCAGACTCTCAGGCCTCATCCACAGGGATTCAGGTTCTGCGAGGCCCAGGAATCTGCACGGAGCTGTGTGGCGCTACGGGAGCCCTGAGGTGCCAGCCTCTTCTCCAGGCTGGGGATGTTCAGGGCCAGATGGGAGGCACTAATTTGTGAGCGAGCCAGCGATGCTCACACAAGTTCAGTGTCAAGGTTTGGGGAAGACTTGAAGGCAGCTTTTGACCACGAAAGTGCTCAAAAGTGTTGCAATGATCGATTTTCAATATCACATCTTTAACGTATTAAAGTTACAAACAGAAAATCCTTGCTTTTCCTAGGTTGTGAAATTCAACCTGTTGGTAAATCTGGTCGTTTTTAGCTATCATTTTGATTAGTCACACGTAGTCCCATTTATAAGCTGAAACCCCCTTAAATATTTAAACTGCATTTATACATGTGAAATCTAAATTTATTTTTTGGCATTTTGGTTGTCTGCCTTATCAAGTATTTAAAAATTTCTGTAGATGTATTAAATGTCTACATTTCTCCTACTCCTGTAAATTCTCTTTAACATTCCAATTATGATCACAAACTTTGGAAAATCTCATACCTTCCAACTTAAAAATCACTATCAAAATTAAATACTCAACCACATATTTCACACTGGAATCAGGTTGATCTGGTACTCTACCATGCCAAATTCCCTTATAAATTACATAAAGTATCAAACAGAGATTGCTTGTAAAGTGAACCCCAAAATATTAATCTCTGGTTTTGATTTGCTTAGTCAGTTCCATACATGACTCTAAGAGGGGGTTAAAGACCCCCTCTTAGAAAACAGTCCATCCCAAGGCATTTGGAGTGACCTCCTCACTGCCTGAGGGTGCCTGGGGACCAGAGATGATGGCCCTGGCCTAAGGTCTGGGTATTCTCAGGACAAAAGGCACTGATCTGCACTGGCATGCACCTGTGCAATGCTGTGCTGAGTCCTTCAGCTCTCCACCTTCTTCCTGTGGTAGGAATGGTTATTCCATAAGGGGAGACTTGCTTAAACGATGGAGCTGGATTCAAAGTCAGGCAAGAGGGACCTAGGGCCTGCACTCCCATGACCCTTGAAGTTGCACCAGAGGCCCCTGAAGCTCCAAGCTTCTGCTGCACTTTGGAGAGACCTGGACAAGAGTGCTCCTCCACAGGTTCTGTCCTTCCAGTCCTGATAGCCATTGCCCTCGTGGCAATCCAGACTCAACTTGGCATCTAGACCAGATTCCTAACCTTGGGCAAGACTGCCTCCTCCCACCCACACCACTCCCTAGTTCTGTGCTCCAGACATAATGGGCAACTTTCAGGTTCCTAAACATGCCAGCCCATCTCTCCCGACCGAGGTTCCCTCTTTTTGGAAGTCAGTCCCCGGTTCTAGTTCTTTCAGTTCCCAGCTCCAAGGTCGCTTCCTCCAGGAAGCCCTCGTGGGTCCTGTTTGAGTGCCTCCTCCGGGTTCCCGCAGATGGACCGGGCAGTGCTTTTCTCCTGTCTTTACCACCAGCCTGGGAGAGTCTGGGATCAAGGGTACCGAGGAAGAAGGCTCAGGGCCTGGCACGTCGGGGGCTGTGAGCACCCTGGAGAAGCTGCTGATTCAGGCCCAGTTTCCGGCTGATAGCAGAGATCCCGGGAGCAGTGCTCACAAAGACCTCACTAACGGGAGGAAACTGAGGTCCGGAGACGCGCGGGAGCGTGCTGGGTATTTGAGCCGTGAACCCGCTGGCCTGAACTAATAATGCTCAGCTATGCGCCGTCGGCCAGCCCTGCCGCTCCGCAGACCACAACTCCCGAGAGGCCTTGCGAGCGAACAGTAGGGCGCCAACCGCGTTTCTCGTGAGAGGACGGGAGCTCGAGCTCACGGGCGTGGGCGGGGCCGGAACAAAGCGCTTTTCAAAGTGGTAATAGACGGTTTTCTTATCCAATAGAATTGAAAACATACCTCCTCGATCCGTAGGACGCGGGAGTAGGGACAGCGGCATCTAATGGGGATGCGACGGAGGCGGAGCCGAGGCCTCCGGAGCGGAAGCGGGTCGCTGTTGAGGCGGCGGCGTCTCGCTAGAGGGTTTCTCAGCAGCTTCCGAAGGTGCATCCTAGCTCGAACGCGTCGGCGGCGGCGCTTGCCGGACCCAACCGCCTCCAAGTAGGGCCCGGCTTCGCGGGGAGGGAGCGGCAAGCCAGGGCCCGGCAGATTCGGGGTTCGGGCGGTTTCGCGGCCCAGGGAGCCGCCTTGGCGCGGCCGACCCCGCTGGAGCCCCGACGCCCGGCTGCGCCTCTCCTGGGGCCGCGGGGCAGCTCGCCCGCCGTCCGCGCGGCTGCACGAGCCCATTCGGCGCGTGCAGCAAAAGTGGGGGGATCTCGCCCTGGCTTTGGCCGCTCGGGAGGGCAGCGGCCGCAGCGCTGCGTCTGCAAAGTAGCTGGGGAAATACGCTACTTTGGAGGGGAGGCACGCGCCCAAGGTCACTCGGAGAGTCGGGGAGGGGCGCCTGGGGCCGGGGGCTGTGTGGCCCGTTCGGGGGAGACTTAGGCAAGGTTTTTGTTGCCCGCCGACGCCGCCTCCTTTGTGTGTTCGCGCGGCCTCCCCGCCACCGTGGGCTTGCGAGCCCGCGCGAAGCGCATCGTGCAGCCTCCTGTGGGCTCGGACGCGGCTTGGAGCGCTGGGGCTGTCCCAGGGGGCGCTCAGGCCGGGGCCAAGCGTAGGGAGTCCTCAGCTTCCGGTCGTTGGTGGAACCCGTGACTGCTGAGGCCCGAGGCCGAGGCCCCGCCCCTCAGGTGCCTGAAGGGTAATCAGGGTCTTCCTCTAGGGCTGGAGACCCGAAACACCGCACTCAGTGAGTGCCACTTTCCACCCTTTGACCCGCCGAGGGAGGAGAGGGGAGCTCGGAGCCCCGAGATGCCTGGAGCCGCCCCTGGGAGCCGTTTTCGTGGGGTTTTGGCTTTTGTCTTACCCTTATGCTTGCCTGTCGACGTTCGCAGCCCTACCTTTGTTCTGCTTCTGCGCCGAGTCCTCGGAGCCAGGCGTAGGCTCGCAGCTCTGCAGACCGGCTTGGGCTGCCTAAATGGTTTGGGTGACGGAGGCGGTCTGCCCAAGGTCACATAGCCGGGTCGCTGACAGCAGACCGAATGTAGAACCCCGGTTTCCTAATTGCAGGACTTTGAGTTCAGTGACCAGGACCTCTGGGAATGAAAGGCAGAAACGTTGAAGGGAATTTTTCTTTCTGGTAATATTTTTTAATGGGTGGGGAGAGACATGTAGGGGTTCAGTTTTATCTATGAGTTTGAGGTGAGATGGGAACATTCAAGTTCCCATCAAGAAAGATGTATTGCTGGCTTTTGTATCACTAATTCGAAAATCTTGCTTTAATAAGTGTTTAACAACGTTTCTGCAATGATCACCCCCCCCCGAGCTTTTTTAGACATTGTTTTTATAATTATCCTCTCCATGAAATTTCAGTGCTGCTTAAATATGTATGCCTTTTATGTACTGTAGGCATGTCTATGCTTTGTCGGTAAAAAGAGGGAGATTTTTTTGCCCTCTCTGAGGACACATACTGTAATACTCTAGGTTGTCACTGTTTTGAGGTTCTGTGTGCCAAACATGCTGCTTGGGGTACAGCAGTGAACAAAATAGGCGTGGTATGGGCCCTGGTGGGCCTGATGCATGAGGGTGGATGGAGGGAATGAGAAAAATTCCCTGAAGTCGAAAACAAATTGTTCAAGAGATGATATAGGAAAAGATGAAATACTACCATTTGCAACAAAATGGATGGACCTCAAGAACATCATGCAAATGCGAAATAAGCCGGACAGGAAAAAAACAAAAACCATATGACTTCACTCATGCATGGAATATAAAACTGAAAGCAACAAAGAAAGAAAAAACTCTCAACACAGTCAATAGTTCAGTGGTTATCTGGGGGCAAAGAGGGAGGGGGTGGGAGAGGAGGGAGGCAGAGCCAGATCTGTGGTGATGGAACGAAAACTGACACTGGGTGGTGAACACTTTATACAACACACAGACGATGCGCTGCAGAATCGTACACTGGAACCTGTGTGATTCTTGTGAACCAGTGTCACTGCAGTAAGAAGAAAAAAGAGATCGGGCTTGGAAAGTAAGCAGGAACCAGATCACAGAAGGTCTTTGGTGTGCTTCTCCACGGAGGACTTCTGAACTTGTCCTAAGGCCAGGTGGGAAGTCACTAACTTGAGTTCTAAGTAGGGAAGTGATGCAGTTAGCTTTGCATTTTAGAAAAGTCACTGCTATGAGAAGAATGGTGACACTGGTGGCTTCAGGACCAGCTAGGAAGTGAGAAACAGGGGTGGGGGGGGCGCGGGGGGGGCTTAGACCCCAGGAAGTGACTTGCCAATCAGAGCTGCTCTTGGCTGACTGTTTACTTAGAGGCTGTCAGCAAAGTCTGTGTGCAATAGTTTCTGCCCCCACCGATTTCTGGAAGAGATTGAGGTACCACTCAGTGATAGTGTGTGCATAAGGCGATGGGCTTGTGTGCTGCGTGAAAATGGCTTGGTATGTTCTTTGTGTTTTACGATTGTCTTATTTTGAAATGGTTGACCTATATCTTTCACTCTACCCAGATTAGGAGTCTTTGAAGGACAAGGAGGCGCCTGTGGAGTATTACAGCGTTGGCTCTGTTACTGCAATGACTTGCCTTTTCTAAATAGTAGCTTCTTTCTCAGCAGGACTTTGGGAGTTGAGAACAAGACATTTTGAGGTTTTATCTCTGAGGAGGATGGCCCAGAGCCCCATGCTGTACCCCGAGGTCAGAGTTAAGTGAAAGGAGCCCTGGGGGTAGGATGGATGCTTCGCTGGATTTGGTATATCCTTGCGAGTGTTTCTTCCAGACGTAACTAGGAACTGGCACATGTATGGAATACCACACCGTGCAGGGTAGGAAAGGCCTGGAAAAGATACAGACTGAATATTACCAGCAGCCTGCTTGTGCCAAAGAGAAATTGTGACCATAGGCTTCGCTGGCGTATTCTGCTTAAGCTACGTGGTCTCCTGGGGTACACATTGCAGATCGCACCTCCAGGTAGCTGAAAAATTGCTGCGTAGATTTGTTTGACAGTTGCACATTTCAAAGCGAAGAAGGTGAGCTGAGTGGCATGATTAACCGATAATGCCGTTTTGTTTCAGAGTCATGCTCGCAGTCCTTCCCGTTGGCCCTGTTGTCTGTAGGGGTTACTCTCGGTTTGTGATGTGATCACACCCTCCCCGTGTTCTTGTACGAGGTCAGGTCGCTGGCTCGGGCACAGTCAGTAAGCAGACCTCACCTCTGAGCCTTAGACTCCACTTTTCTTCCTTTTGCAGGACTTTGTCATGTTAGACACGTTTTTCTGTGGTAGGAAAGCACATGACCAGTGTTTCCAGAAGCTTCAAAACCTTAAAGTGAGTGGTATTTTTATTTTCATGTTTCTTCTTTTGAAGTAGCATTTACCCAGGAGGGGTTTATTGTAAAAATCCCAAAGACACTTACTTTTCAGTGATTGCGTTATGTTCCTGAAGACTAGTTCGGCCACATCCAACCTTTTGGCTTCCCTGGGCCACGTTGGAAGGAAAACTGTCTTGGGCCGCACGTAAAATGCACTAACACTAACGATAGTTGATGAGCTTAAAAAAAAAAAAAAAAGGTTTGCAATAAAAATCCCCTGATGTTTTAAGAACTTGTGTTGGGCCACGTTCAAAGCGTCAGGTTGAATGTGCCCGATCTAGTTCTGTCCTGAGTCCCCTGCCCCTCACCTCTTACCTTAGCCACACTTGCTGAGTTCTGCTGCTTGCTCTACATTGTAGAAGTACTAAAATGTGCTTCCTTTCTAAGCCCTTCTTGACGTTTTTCCTGGTTTTCTGGCCTCTTCCTCCAAGTTGAAAATGCCTTGGGTAGATATGTTCTCTCTTGTCCTTCCACGAGGACCATCTGTTTTTAAATGTCCCTCAGTTTGTGATTGCCACTCTGTTCTCACATGCAGTGCATCGGTTCCCAAGCGGGGTGCGCATACACCCAGGGGTGCGCGAAAAATAATCAGTAACGGCAAAAAAACAAGTGAAGTAAAAAAAAAAAAGAGGCAAAAGTATGAAATTATAAATGTTACATTTCAGTCACCATTAATGGAGGCATGGCTATGAATCCGTCCCCCAAATCACTCTTCTACCAGTCATTACACAGTTTCAGAACAATCCATGTGTGATGTTTCTAGAACTTTCCCAAACATATAAATACATCTGTAGCCAGACTGATCAGTTTAGTTATTGACTGAGTTAAAGTAAGTGCATTGTCTTTAATCGTGATTCTTTTCAAGTAGTTCTTTAATTTAATGTGTAAGTACTTGGTTATCATTAATAGTATTTAGCTGTGTTACAAATGTCGTAAAATAAAGTCTGGTTGGTACTTCCAGTGTAGTAATTTTTATTTCCTAACTTATTCTCTCATTTCTACTATTTTACATTAAAATAGGCAGTGAACAAAACTGTTAGTCTTTAAAGCAGCTGTTTTAAAAACGCGGGGTACACTTTATAGAAATGGGTTTAAAAGGGGTGCACAGGTGGGAAAAGGTTGGGAACCCCCGCTGCAACGTAAGGCTCTGTTTCCCCCTCCCTCTTCCCCTGCTCAGAAGCACTCTGCCATCCCGTATACATGTCTGCCTTCTCTTTTAAGCATTAATGAGCTTGATAATTTAATTTCAGTGGAAGAAAATGACTGTTTAGCCAACATGTTTATGCTAAGGGGAGGGGATGCCTTGATAAGTATCTGACTCAGAATTACATTTATTGGATTGAATACAGTAGAAGAAGTGGTAAAATCAGGACCAGGAGGAGTGAGAGGAAATATAAGCCACTTTTGAGGTAGGCCTTGAAGGATAAGCAAGAGTTCCCCAGAGTGGGGTGGGGCAGGGGTCCTTGCATGCATCAAATGATGGCCCTGTGATGACAGGAGAGCCTAGGGTGGGTACTTGACGTCCAGGGTGCCTGGAGTGAAGTAGATTCTAACCTGAATGCATGAATCACTTCCTGTGGAAATGGGAAATTAGGGGACAGTTTGACCACAATGGGAATTTTGAGTGTGCTGTGCATAAGTTCATCTATGGGAAATAATAGGTGAACACAGAAAATTGAACTTGGCTGAACCAAGCCACGCAGACTGGACTGTTCACACCTCAAGCTTCTGACAGCCATCTCAGGAGATTTTGTGTGTTACGAAGTCAGACAATTAAGTTCACAAACTGATCCTAGAAAAAGTGCTGCATCCCTCACTGCTGAGTATCACTACGGTCACATTCGAAGTCCTCCCCTTGGGAAGCTGTGCACCGACGCCAGCACCTAGTCCACCCTTCAAAGCAGTTTTGGAGCTCTTTTTCTGGAATGGCCATCAGAGCTGTAGTCATAGAATTACATTTGATGTCCTAGATGTCATCAAAATGTCTTCCTTTCAATATTTTCTTTATCTTTGGGTAAAGAAAAAAGTCACTGAGGGCCAGACCAGGTGAGTAGGGGGGTGTCCCAACACAGTTAGGTGTGTGCTGGCTAAAAGCTCCCTCACAGACAGAGCCCTGTGAGCTGGTGCATCGTCGTGACGCAAGGACCATGAGTTGTTGGAGAAATGTTCAGGTCATTTTCATCTAACTTTTTCACGCAGCCTTTTCAGCACT
>PVJL010016211.1:0-21673 GCA_004026885.1 Lyroderma lyra
AAGGACCTCATCCTAGCCTCAGGACCCCCAGGAACTTTCGGGACTATGGCGGCTCTTCTGGCCCCCTATGTAGATCGGCGGGTGCATGAAGTAACAGCCGCCCTAGCTCGATTGGGGGATGTGGAAGTGAAGCAAAAGAAAAAAGGCGGCCAGGTGAGGTCGCTACAGGGCCCCAAGGGGCCCCCACCCAAAGGACGCCTGAAGAGTAAAGGCTGACAACTGTGACTGACAACAGTGAAGCAATTGCAGGCCTATTTGGGTTTGTTGGGCTATTGGATGGTGTTTATTCCTCATTTAGCCACTTTAACTCGCCCCTTGCATCGCCTGATACGGCAAGGGGCTACTTGGGATTGGACCCCAGAGATAGAGCAGTCATTTTGAGCCACCAAGCAGGCAGTGGCTCAAGCCCAAACCCTACGGGTGGTTGACACCACCCTACCGTTCCTTTTAACGGTGTCAGTGGATGACAATGGGTTTGGATGGGGCTTGTGGCAGAAACATGGGACTCGTAAAGTGCCCACTGGTTTCTGGTCTCAGTTGTGGAAAGGGGCGGAAGCCCGCTATTTCCTTATAGAGAAACAGTTAGCTGCTATTTATGCTGCCCTTTGGGCCTGTGAGGCCATAACAGGTCCTAATCCTGTAACCATCCAATCAAGGAATCCGGTAGAGGGCTGGTTGCAGTCTTGATTATGGATGCCACGGACGGGGACAAGGCCCTTACCGGCCACAATGTTGTCACAAGATGGACACATTGCCTATATTTTACCTGAGGGTAAAGATCTTCCTTTAATGGTGTCACTATCTGCTTTGTCCTACCGCCCAGGCTAACGGCAGGCAATAGTGTCCTGTCCTGGGCACATGCTGTTGCTCAGGTGCACAATGTTTCCCACTGCTGGATCTGCACGGAAATACCAGTGGGGGCAGCTGAGGGGATTCCGTGGCGGATCCACCCGGCTTCCCTACACACCTGGACATGGTTACATACATGGAGCAGCACCGCTGAATGGGACCAACGGCGCTGGGCAGTGGACAACTTGCTCCGCAGGGACCATAATAACCAACCCCCTCTGTTTGGTTATGCAATGACTAATGGGTGGGGCTGGGTGGTGGGGGAACACGTGGAACTTCGGGAACAAGTCCCGTTGTGTATAGAACAACACCGCTCAGCTGCTAACCGTATCGCTGGTTGAGTGCCCCCACACTTGTGTCAAAATGTTACCCATGTGCTGACCCCTCGTACTTGGTGGAATGGGGCCAGATATGCTGGCATTCATCCCACAGATATCCTTCCAGCTGGATACCTCTGGGTTTGTGGACACTATGGATGGCCTTATTTGCCTGCAAATTGGACTGGCCGATGTACATGGGGTCGCCCTTACATTGCTGGTAGAGTACTGGCGACCCTCCCTCAATTGCTTACTAATTGGGATGCTGTGTATCACCGTTGGCATCGCCAACGTAGAGCCTCCTGGTGGTTCTACCCTTTTGCTCTGGCCCTGCCCGGAGCTGCTGTCATAGATGTAGAATTACAAGTGGAAGCTTTAGCAGTGCACACAGCTCAAGCCCTGAATGCTACTAAACAGGCCTTAAGCCTGTTATTGGATGAAACAGCCCAAATGCGTAAAGTTGTGCTGCAAAATCGGATAGCCTTAGATTTATTGACAGTCTCCCAAGGTGGCACATGTGCTATTTTACATGTGGAATGTTGTGTATATATCCCAGATCACACTGAGCACATTCAGACAGCCCTGGCCGAGATGAACACAGAGGTACAAGCCATTGCCTCCTCCACAGCAGACCCATTAACCTCTTGGTGGAATTCCTTAGGATCCACCTGGCGGTGGGTACTAATGATCCTAGCAATTATTGCTAGCAGTCTGGTGGTCTTTTGCTGTTCCCTATATTGCTGCTGTGGGTTGTGGGCTCAAGGATATGCATTATGGACAAAGTCCCGTGCGGCGGCCCTGTAGGGGTGGAGTGTCAGTCCCCAGAGGGTTAAAGCTAAGCCCACTGTAAAGGGTTAAAGCCAGGCCCGCCGCCCAGGCTTGACCTTGGTATAATCAGTCCCTGTCTGGGGCTGAGGAATTCCTGGGGCTGACAGTTACTGTGCATGTACCGCCTTATGTAACCATGAAAACCTAAACAATTGCTACTGGGCAGATGTGGCACGATGCTACTTCTGTTTGAGTACGTGTATATAGTCCCAGGTGCGCAATAAAGTGGCTTGCTTGCTGGTGTGTTTATGGTCCCCCATGTCGGCTCCGCGTGTGTTTTTTCAATTGGGTGTGCCACCGCTGAAACCTGCCCTGCCTGGAAACCTTGGCAATGACAGGTGTGAGCACTTTGCCTCCGTCTGGCCCACTTATTGGATATGGCCAGTGGAACTGGGGTTCCAGAGGGAGCAAAAAGGGGATTCCATCTTCCCATCCCAGCTAAGGCCTTCCGTGTTAGATTTTTAAAGATGTTGTTTGTTTTTTCCATTCTCACTCTTCAAAGTTGAGCCAGCTCAGAAAAAACAAAATTTTGAGTCTGTGTTTTTTTGTTTTGTTTTTTGGTATGTGGGCAGCTCCCTGGCTGGGAATCGAACCCAGGCCGCAGTGCTGACAGCGCCAGCGCCGAAGCCTTAAGCCGCTACGCCACCAGGGAACTCCCCAAGTCTGTACTTTAACCTCATGTAAACATCGGTGTTCCTGGAAATTTGCTGGCTTCCAAGGTGACTTCGAATATTTTCTAGGGGCTCATATGGGTCAGGACACCCTCCCTGATCCTGCCCTTTAGAGAATGCCAGTTTGCCATCAGTAGGGATTTCTCAAATCAGTGGTTTTGTCATTGACATAAACCAATTTGGGGGAAGTTCTGAGGAGTAGCATGAGCATTATTATGAAACTTTTTACAGAATGTTAAATTTTATGAATATGATAAGTAATAATGAATATTCATATTCTACTTGAGTATTTTAATTTCAAGTATCTACCTTAATTTGCATAAATATATGTTTAGATTCCTGAATAAATGGCTTTCTTCAGTCCAGGATGACTATTTTGGCCACTATTCTCATATTAGGTTGACATATTTATCACAACCCATGCTTTTAGGACATTACATGTGGTTTTCTTTCTAAAATCTTGTTCTTACAAGCCTCTTGAATTAGTATTGATTCAGTTCACAGCAGCCAAGGTGGATTAGAGTCCCTGTCTCCAAAGTTGTTGAGGTATTGTTATTATGTCCTTTGTGAAAAGAATATTAACTAAGGAGTTTAGTGTGGTTCCTGGTACCAGAAGATGTTCTTTGTGTCATATTCCATTAGTTTCCTTTATCTCCTTGTTTCTTCCTTCTGTGTTTAACTGATTGAAAGTTGAAATACATTTTATATATGAGATTCCATAATTTAAACATGGCTTAAATAGGAGGGCCTGACATGCAGGACACATGACAGAAAGGAGAGATGGAATCCTTAGGGTGGAATGCCTGAGTGCCAAACCCCAAGCCCCACTGTTTATTGATGGCCTGATTTTGAGAAAGTCACTTTGTGCCTCTCAGTTTTATCTGCAAAATGAGAATAATTTTCACACTTACTTGTGAATTAGTTGAGAGAATCAAGTTAAAACCTTTATGTATTTGTCTAGCTATATTGGGCTCAATGTCTTAGTGATCATTAGTGATGTGTCTCATACCCAAAGCACCCATCCCTTAGCTCAATCATTCTTCACAACAGTGAGAAAACTGTTTCTTCCCAAAGGAGTTGGGTTTCCTGCCCCCAAGGCTGTGGCTTCTAATAACTCTATCCCTGCTCAGATATTAATTTAAACTGTAAATTCCACTTAGAGTCTATCTTTTCTTTCCCCTGGTTTTACAATTATGATTTTTTTTTTTTTGCTATCCCATAACAACTTCAGAATGGCTTTCATACTATTAAATATCAGAATTAAAATAACAATTCTCCCTTTCCATGGAGTCTTTTCCTTGAGGCTTAATCCGGAATAAGGCTTTATTTCCTATTAATTTCTGTGCCTCACTTTGTTCCTGATGTAACACTGACATCTTGTTCAATCTGCACAAGCGGCTGTGCAGAAGAGGAAATTGCAAAACGAACACGAATCACTATCATGCTCCGCACTAATTTATGCACGGGGGGTTCATTTCCTCCGGCAGAGCCCAGGATTAGAAGTGATGGATGCCTCCCCAGGGGCCCATCCATCATCAGGTGAATTCTCTGCCGTTTGCAAGCAATAGCCTGGTCCTTTGAGATGTTCTTCTTCTGTTCTTTTTCTTTACTTGTTCCTGCTTGCAGGGGTTATCTTTCTTCAATAACCTGGGCTAGACTGTGACCCCAAATAAGAAAATCATCCGTTCGTGAATGCATTTGTCCATTCACTTATTTACTCAATAAAAATGCACCAAGAGTCTACTCTATGCCAGACTCTCTACTATTCACAGAAAATAGAAATAGAAAGAAAAATTAGTTCGAACCCTCAGGATTTCCATTCTTGGAGAGGAAATGGCCAGATAAACCAGCCAGTTCTTATAACGGGCTGAATGCCTGAAGAAGAGACTGTTATTATAATTTTGCTATGGGAGACTAGAAGTAGTTAATCTTTTAAAGTTTTTACTGTGTGCCGGTTGCTGTTCTAAGCTCTTGGTATGTATTAACTCATTTTTTTAAATTCATTTTTATTGTTGTATTAACTCATTTAATCCACATAACAACCTCTATGAGGCAGATACAATTTTTTTTTCTACTTTTATAGTTGAGGAAATTAGGCATAGGGTATTTAAGCAATTTGCTCAGGGTCACAGAGGTGATGCTTTTTTAAAATTTTTAAGGAAATAGGGGCTGAAGAAAATGAGTTCCTGCTCCAGTGTTGGTGAGTGTGTTAATATTTAGTGATTAGATAGATAACACTGTTACAGTTTGGGGCACAGGGCTGCCCTTAAAAGGCAAAAATATTATCCTGGTGCTTACAGGGCCTGGGAAGGAAAGTGGAACTAAGGTCCGGAGGAGGGGCGTTCCTGCCTTTCCGTTGGACTCACTCTTTGGGGCTTGGCCTCATAGATGCCCAGATGTAACAGGGTGCTCCTGCATGGTGAGGCTGCTATGTGTCTCACCACGGGCAGTCTGGGAGGTCATCGGGAAGCTAGACCTAAAAGGAGCATAGGACAATGGACCAGGTCAGAGCCTGTGTGTTCCCAGAAGAGCTGTTCTAAAGAAAAATAATAGTAATATTTGCCACAATTGGGCCAGTAATGATCATTATTGTCATCAGGATAATAGATAATATTTATTGAGTTTCTATAGCAGTATTGCTCAATGCTTTGCATAATTAGCTCTGATCCTCTAACCATGCAATGACATAGGTATTATTTGCATTTTCCAGATGAGAATACTGAAGAGAGGTTAAATCATTCACACAGGATTACACTAGTAAGTGAAGCAGTTGCCCTTAGGAGTTAAGGAAAAGGCTTGTGGTCATGTTCGGGCCAGAAATAAATATATATTTATGTGGGTAGTTCCCTGGCTGGGAATCGAACCCAGGCCGCAGCACTGACAGCGCAGAAGCCTAGCCACTACACCACTGGGGAACTCCTGCTCGGGCCAGAAATATTAAGGGGAGGACAGGGCATACAAGAATTCTTGTCTTCACAGAGCTTATATTTCAAATAGGGAAGAAATCAAATAAAGAATATAGGTAAAATGCATTATATGGCATGATAAGTAGTGATATGTGCCACAGATACAGCAGAAACTGGAGATAGGAAGTGTGTGTGTGTGTGTGTGTGTGTGTGTGTGTGAGAGAGAGAGAGAGAGAGAGAAATAATGTGTGTGTACGTGTGTGTATATGTATGTATGGGAGGAGGGGGCCTGCAATTTTAGATTGGAAGTCCAGGGAAGGTCTCACTAAAATGTGACATTTGCTGAAATTCTAAGGTGAAGGAGGTGGAAGATAAGCCACCCATCTAGGGGAGAGAATGATAGCAAGTACCAAACCTTCAAGCAGGAGAATTCCTAGCTTGTTCCAGGAAGGGCAAAGAGGCCACTGTGGTGGCTGAAGCAGAGTGAACTGGGGGCAGGATAGCAGGAAAGTAGGTCTGAGAAGTAAGGGCAGGAGACAGATGAGACAGGATTAAATTACTGTAAGAATCTTTACTTTTGTTCTGCGTGATATGGGAAGCTAACACCAGGCCTTGAGGAAACATGATCTGACCTGTATTCTAACAGGATCACTGAGGCTACTGCACTGAATATAGGGATCAAGGGAGATTATTTAGCAGGCAGATTCCTGAGGTGATACAATGATCAGGTGAGAGAAGATGGTACTTGGTGGTAGCGGTGGAGGTCATGAGTAGTGGTCAGATTCTGTGTCTAATCGGAAGGTAGAGACAACAGGTTTTACTGCACAGATTAAATATGCTTGTGGGAGCAAGACTAATGATGGATCTGTATTTACTGTTAACTCTTCCTTTCCACCTTTAAATGAGTTGTCACCAACTTCTCAAAAGGTGAACTGGATAATTTTGGTGCTATGTTTTGTGTAATATTTTGAGGCCAGGATAGATGGTAAAAGGGTACAGTATCGAACAAGGCAAAGTTTTGGAAACACCTTACCTAAAACAAGAACTATGCTTCTGACTTGGATCAGATTAACTACACTTTGGAAACCCAGAAGAGTTCATGCACTGTCACCCCAAAGATCCCATTCTGAGAACAAGATATTGGTGTACATTTCTAAATGGTGAGCCACCCATTAAAGGTAGGGTGTTGTGTCTGGGCTGTTGTGTCTCACAGTGACACCTTGGGCAGTAGGAGGTGACTGGGAGATTGGAGACCAACATATAATGGGACTGAAGGTGATGGAAGAGGAAATGAATGTAGTGGAAGATTGGTTTCATTTGCTTAATAACTTTGCTTTAAACCAGCCTTGATCAAAACTCATGGCTCACTTGAGAGGAAAAATCAAATCATAGCTTGTGTAGTTCTCTCAGATCATGGCTGTGTGAAAACATAGGGAGTAGGGGAGGTTGGGAAATTCAATTGAAAAGTATGATTCCTAAATTTGCCATAAATTGCCAAGGGCCACCAACATCTAATGCTAGCAGAGTGTTAAGTCATGGTGCAGCCATGGGGGGCCATCTTGAAACAAGGGCCATTTGTCAAAGCCATTTATACAAGCTGGCACCAGAGCACTTGTGACTATTAAGAGATCAAATAGAAATTTCCCCGGTAGAAATTCCAGGGAAGTAATGTTTCTGTTTCACACTGCCTCTCTGTTTAACATTTTGTAGCTTGTGTATGTGATCCACCAAATTGCTAAATGGAACAAACGAGGTGAATGGTAATGCTTGGGGTCAGTTCTCACAGCAAGTCTGGGCATGTGCTTGGTTTCTAAGGTCTCTTGCAGGGAAGAGGGACAGAGACAGAGCGAAGTCAAGTGTCCCAGGGCATCAGCTTGTATTAGAGTCAGGGAGACAATGAGAAACTCCTTGTGCTGGGGTGAATGTGTGAGAGAAGAAGCAAGACCTTCTTTAACTAAATCTTCTCACTTTGTAAAGCAAATTAGTGGAGGAGATGTGGTCTTTGATCTTGGAAGAAATCACTCCAATCCCTGTCTGCTTGAGCAATCCTAAATGGAGTAAATTGGAATCCCAGGGAAACAATATTTACAGGTTACTAGGAGGGTGGAAAGTTCAATATTAATTTGCCTTCAAATTAAAGGCAAAAATCCTTACTTCAAAGATGTGGCAAATACTTTAGAAAGAATCTGGATTGGTTCTATCCACTATAGCAGCCACTGGACTCAAGTGTGTATTTAAATCTAAATTAAATTAGTTAAAATAAAAAATTTAGGTTCTCCGTCACACTAGGCACATTTTAAGTGATCAGTAGTCATGTGAGGCTGATGGTTATTGTATTGCACATCACAGACATGGAACATTTCCATCATCACAGAAAGTTCTACTGGTCAGAGCTGATCTGGATCATGAAATCACCTCCGCTTTTCTGCTTCCACCCAGGAAAGGACAGACGCAGGTGCAAATTACACGTGTGGCCCTGAGGACGTACTTAAACACACTTCCTGGAGCTGGGAGTTGTTGGAGCCTGAGCCCAGTAAGCAGGTTTTCCCTTCGCCTCCTCTGTTTCTGAAAACTTCAGGTAGGAGTACCTAACTATTTCTTTTTGAGAGGGGGTTCTGCATGGATTTGTAGGATTTTACATATATCCTGAAACATAGATTTTCAAAATGTGGTCCTGACCCATTACCGTGTGAAATAAATTTAGTGGGTTTTACTTAGGCTGACCAGACGTACCGTTTTAAAGGGGAAGAAAACCATGGTACTGTCCCATTTCAGTACGGTCAGCCTCCTGACACCTTGAATTGAGCCCAGCGAGACTAGACTGACCATATGTACCATCCGAAACAGGACAGTAATGTAATTTTCTATCCCCTTTAAAATGGGATGTCTGGTCAGCCTAGACTGGCATGAAAAATAAAAATAGAATGAAAGTGTCAGCATGCTTCATGTGCAGTGGCAGTCAATACTATTTCGTAAAATTTTATTTGAGATATGTACACATTTGGGTATACTTTTTCACTGTGTAAAAATATGTATTTTACTCTGAATCATGTACAAAACATGTTTGAAAGCCAGCTCTGAATTTGAAAAACTGTGAAATGAACTATCTTAGGCCCTAAAGCAAATGGCAATCAGCAAGTAACTGCTAAGAAATTCATTTACACCAAAGACCATATATTAGGTCTTACTTCAAAGCTTCTGTGGAAGCAAAAGGGGACAGGGTACTTTGCTTCCCTAATACAAGATCTGTAAGGCACTGCTGTGGTGATTTGGGGGGAGGACAGGATTGGTGGGGTGCCATAATTGCTGTTACCTAATGTCCTTTAATTCCTGATAGTAAAAGCATTTGCAAAGAAGTTATTTTATAAATGTGAAGTAGGTATGTGGTGTTCAATTACATTGGAGTACTTTATTTCCATTTCTTTGAAGCAATTTTAGCACCAGAGTTATTTGTCCTATTTCCAGTGATGCTGTGAAGTCAGGTATAATTAGGCCTGGAGCAAAACTAGCAGTGAAAATTCAGTTTTCTGATATAAAAAGGCCTGTTATTTTTCCTACTGGTTCTAAAAAGTATAATGGTGTGCTTTCTAGAAGTATCAATGGGAGAAATACTACTCACTTTATTCTCTCATGGCTGGGTTTTTGGCCTAGAGTTAGTCTTTTTGCCTGGTTTGAGAAGGGATTTCCTTAAACATAATGGGTAGTTTGCTCAGTCTTGCTGGCTCCAAACTTCTACTGGACAGAGAGACAGGACACACATGGAGACGAGGTACCAGAACTCTGTATTTGGAGAGCCAGTTACCACCTTAGAGAATCTAAGAGGATTTAATTATTATACTGCCAAAACATTTTGCTCATTTGGTTAGTTCTCTGATGTCTGTTTATTAGCATGTAAGCTCCGTGAGAGCAGGAAACTTGCCTGTCTTGTTTATGGCCGTGACCATGCACCTGGGACAGAACATGGGGCATAAAAGGCGTTCAATAATAATTTAGTGCAGTGATTCTCAAACTGTGGTTCCCAGAGCAGCCACATCAGCCTCACTGGAGTATTGCAAGTGATGCAAATTCTAGGGCTCCAGCCTGACGTACTGCATTGGAAACACTTGAGGAATCAGCCCTCTTTTAACAAGCCCCCACAGTTGATTTTGATGGACACTAAGTTTGAGAACCATGAGTTTAATGAGTCCTTAAAATTAGCAGAGTAGAAGGTATTGTGGTATGCTCTTTCCAAATATAAATTTTCTTATTTAGGTTTTTATTTAAAGTCTGAGAAGAATGGGTTAGAAAATGTGAGGATCAAATTTTTAGAAATAAGCCAGTGAGCCAGTAGTTTCTTGAAAACCTTATCTGTCAGTCTTTGAATAAAGAGTACCAAAGGTTAGACTTACAGTTGATGGTGCATGGTTAAAGAGGATTAATAAAATAATTGAAACCAATTTTATAATATCCAGATAAAAAATTTTAAAAATTAGAACTATCCATTCAACTTGCAAAAATTTATCCTAAGTAGGTGGTCAAAAATACTATAATTGCTATTACAGCATTTGTCTTAAATCTTTTGCTGTCATAACCTCTATATTTCCAACTATTGTGGAATAGACAAAATTTTAATATAGACTTTCTTTGGATTATTAAGTAGCCAATAAAATAGTCTTTAAAATTTTTAAGTGACATAGAATGCTTAATATCTAAAATTAAAGTTCATGAAATAGCACATTCTATGAAATGTGTGTGCAAATAAAATGTAGAAGAGACAGGAAATACATCATAATGTAATAGTTACACCTGTTGAGGATGTTATACTAAGACAGTTCTTAATTTTTCTTTGAAATTTTGATTTGTTTACAATGAGTATAGCTTAAAATTGGAACACAACATTTATATTATAAAATAAAATAAATTAAAAGGAAGGAACTTACCATTGTTCTACTGTGCTAGCATAGCAATTAGGTCCCTATGTTCAAATTTTCTTCTAGTTTTAGTCCTTTTGTATGTGCTTTTATGATTGTGTTTATAATCACATTTCAGCATTTTATAAAGAGCCCTAAATGAGGAGACTTGAAACTTTGTGTCAATTCCTAATGTTTTCTTTCTCAAACTGATATTTTAGGATTGCAAAATTTCCAGTGTCGTTAGAACAGTTTCAGAACATTGAGTGCCCTAGAATTTATTTGAGAAAAACACACTGCATAGAACACTCAGTTTAAGAGGTCCTTTTGGAGGGTGTTCCAGTAGCAGAAGAACAGGGCTCTGAATCAGTGAAGCCAACTTTTCCAAAGAGACAAAAAGGTGAGGACAGTGCATAGGAAGCCAGCATGGGAGGGAGGATCGACCAAGGTCTAGAGAAGGTCCTAAAGCATGCGATGCCCTTCCATGAGGGTGGGATTAGGGCTCAGACCCACAAACAGTGACCACCAGTTATGTTCCAAGTGCCAAGCAAAACCACTGCCTCTGCTTTTATGAAACTTTATTGTTTATTTCGCTCTATTGAATAAAATACAACTCAGGAAAAAAGAAAATGGTGTTCAAACCCACAGTTCTGAATAGAGGAAGAAGCAGACTTAGACCATTTCAAATTAGACAGGACAAATACGCAAGGTGGCAGTCACAGAGAGGTTTTTCTTCAAAGCAGCTAGTGTCTGAGAACTTGGCCTTCCCTGTGTAAGTATGCCCATTTCTGGCTACCACACAACACAATGAGCCTAATATTCTGTAGTCGTACTGTGAAAATACAGGTGGAAATCTTTGATCTATTTGGAATTTTCACTAGTGTAGGAAATCGGATAAATATTTGTTTCAGATTGGTGGGTAGTTACCCTAATGTCATTGATTTGGAATGCTAAATATATACTAAGTTCCTTAATGCAGTTAGACTATCTCTGAGCTCTGCTCTATTCCAGTAGTTTGTTTGCGCAGGCACGAGTGCCAGTCATTGCATTTGTGGTATGTTTGTACTCTTTTATGTGGTGAGGCTAGTCCCCTCTCAGGACGCTCTCCATCTCTATGCGCACGCGCACATATTTTTAGGAGAATTTTGCTTATTTTATATATGATGGTAAGCGTAAACTTGTCCTACTTCAAAGCTAGTAAGAAAATTGATGTCTTTACTGTTTACAGAAGAATAAAATGTATTTTTCCATGTATTCACCATCATGTATATTTTTCTTTGGAGTTTCAAAGTTATCTTTGTCTATAATGGGGACATTTCTTGCAAAATTCAGATTCACATATTTTATCCTTTTGTATATATTGTGAATGAGTGTTTTCCTGAATTTTGTAATTGTTCATTGTTTTTATATAAGGAATCCATTGACACTGATAATATCAGATACATTGCTGGATTCTATTACAATTTCTATTATATTTTATCTGATTTTCTTGGGGACTAAAGGTGAAGTCAAATTTTAAAATGGTGTTTAACCTTTTTCCAATAAGGTCTTTTATTTCCCTTAGCTAATTTAATTGAGAACTTCCACGATAATATTAAATACTAATGATGATAATGTGTTTTCTTTAAAGTAACTGATATGAAAATATTTCTAATAATGGTTATAATGATTATAAATAATAGTAAACATATGTGTGGTATTATGTTCCAAAAACTCTTCTAAGTGCTTTAAATATATTAACCTACCACTCAGAATTGCTGGCATTTGATTGAGATATATGTATTTTACATGCAATGGAGTTTTCATATATCTATATTTTTCATTTAAAATTAAAATTCTTCATCCATTTTGGATTTTAAAAATTAAATGCCATTTCAGCATTTGTAGCTAATAATATAGGGTGCTTTTTTTTTTTTTTTTTTTTTTTTTTTTTTTTTTTTTTTTTTTTTTTTTTTTTTTTTTTTTTTTTTTTTTTTTGACTTGTTGATAGAGTGAGTACTGTGTGGAAAGTATCCGGTCATGTGATATGAAAAGTAGAGGCATTTATGGCTGGATTTTTTCCAGACAGCCCTTGTATATCTTAATACTGAATTTTCCTTGCATGGTTAATGATACATTATTCTTTTAGTCTGATTCTGGCTTCTATTTGCTTCTATCTTTATATAAGATTTTTTGTATTAATATTCATGAGTCAGATTAGACAAAGTTTTCTTTTTTTGCTTTGTTTATCAGATTTTTTTTTATCATTATCATTCAGGCTTTTGAAAAAAATTGGCAGTTGGTGTTCTCACCATCTGTGTTGGAAAATTTTAAATAATTGAGTTTGTTCTTGAAGGTTTATAGAATTCACCTGTAAAATTATCAGCACGTGTGCTCTTTGTGAGAGTTTTTTGATAATTTTTTTTTCATTTCGAGTGTCACTGTTGGTAGTGCATATTTTCCTCTCCATTTCTTTTTGGTTTTTATTTTTATTTGCATAGGCTTTGTCATAGCAGTCTCATAATTAAAAACTTTTTTGTTTATCTCATATTTCTGTGTATTACACTTATTTTCTGCTCTTCAGCTGCCCCCTCCTCCCATGCTTCTAAATTAGTTTGGTTAGTGGTTTGTTTATTACATTTTCCTCCCTCCTTTTTAAACCAATTTTACCCTTAGATGTAATCTTGTAGTTCTACCTATTTGTGAAACATTACTATCCATGTTTTCATTAGCACATTTTTATAACAGTTTGCAAAATGTTGACTTTGTTCTCGTCAAGGATTCAGGATCTTTAAAATAGCTTTGTTTTCTAGATGAAAAAAGATAGAGAAAACTGAGGTAAAACCATCAGCCTTGCTGTACTGCAGTGGGGAGGTTGGAAGCAATGAGTGTGCTAGCAAGGGGAATGGATTGGGCCTCAGAGATCAGAGGTACCACTGCTCTTGGGACCAGACACTTTTCAGGTTCAATAAGTTGATTCCTCTTAGCCAGACTTCACCAACATAAAAGGGCATGTAGCACTCTTGATTTCATGTTGATCTGGAGTGATTTTGACTTATTTACCCTTTACCTCTTCACCCAATTCAAATCAATAGGATTTGATGACTAACTGGAGGTGAAGGACAGGAAGGAGGAGGACTGTTAGAATTTTCACTTGTTTCTGACTGGGAAAATGGGTACATGAAAGAGCCATTAGCAGGATAGGAAAACACAAGAAGGAATAGATTTGGTTGGAAAGGCAGTGAGTTTTGTTCAGGATATGTAGAACTTGCAAAGCCTGTAAGATGTTAAGGATGAAATGTCCAGTCTGTTTTCATCCCTGAAGACTTAAGTCTCTCTTAAATACTTCCAACCTCTATTATCTATCCAAACTTCTGCCTTATTTTAGAGTTTTATAATCTCACATGTAATTATTGTAATAGCTCTGGTTTTCTTTGCTTGTAGTCTTGACCTTCTATGATCTGATCCATATTAAGGTCCCTCAAACTCCTTACAGTGCCTAGCAGGGTCTTTGTAGTTTGCTTTTCCCAGTTCCTTTTTTCAAGCTTATCTCAGGACCAGTCACAGTGAAATGTTTTATTGTCTGGATATTTTATCCCCTGAGTTGAATGAATTTCACATATTTGCTTTTGTAAATTGCCCGTTTGCTTGGAAGATGACTTCCTCAAAATTAGTACTATCGTATTCATCATACTTTCTAGACCATCCTACATGCTGCCTCTTCTGTGAGAATCTCCAGACCTTTTGCTGTAGGTTAATATTCCTTCCTTTGTTGGCTCATAGTATGTTCACTAATAACCCCAAAACAGTATGCTTTCTTATCAATCAAACTTACTCGTGGTAGCAGAAATTCACCTGTTTGCTTTCAGTACCTTAGTTGGTTCTGGCGTATATTGAGTGCTCTGGATTGTTGGATAAATGAGTGAGTGACCTTTTAATCAGAATGATATACAGATAGTGAGAATTTCTGATTGAGTGATCACAGGAGGTGAATGCTGAAACACACAACTGAGATGTTTTGGGTTATAAAGCGTGTGCCTAGTCCTGGGACCTATAAAACAGCCAGATCCATCAATCTGAGATAAAGGTGAGTCTGACACTCATCAGACCATAACAGCCATGCTGAATCCACTGCCTTACTTGTCTTTGTGCTCCAATTCTCTCTTCACTGTATTTGAACTCTTGGCATCACACCCTTCACCACAATCCTATGTCTATGCCCTTGGGGCCTAGAAATTGTATTTAATCTTACTTCATTTGAATCTTTTCCTTTCCCGACCAGCTTTCAGTACCTTTGCAATTCTAGTTCTCACTCCACTTCCTTTGTCTGAGGCAGAAACTCCTGCCTCTCTCAAGCCTGAAGAAACTACCCATGGGGTGAGTAACTAGATCCCTCCCTGGTGGAGTCAGGTCTGGGGAAGGGGAAATTGGCTTGAGCAATAATTTAAAATGACTGTGTTTTACCTCAAGCTCCTATTTTATCATAATTAGCCACAGGTACACATAAAACAAAGACAGGAACAATGATTTTAAGGTTTTGAGGGAATAACGAGTTAGTTTGGAAGAGCTCAAATATAAATCTTGTTTTCTAAAAGAGGGTAGGTGATAACACTTGCAGCTGGTGAGGTTGCAGAAGGTTCTGAGATGATGGTGATTACCCAAGCAGCATCAGCCACTTTTTTTTTCCTTTTTCATCCTATTGACAACTCTTTGGAGAGTATCCTGAGGATAAGGCTTAGGAGCAAGGCCTTGATCTTGTTTTCCCACTATTTAACAGCATGTGGGTAATGTTTACGGCTGTAATTACTAATGGCTCTCAACAAGGAAAATGAAAAGCCCCTGTGAAGAGAGCAAGGCAATAACTTTACTTGGCACATCAAGTGTCATACAAGAAGGGAAGTCCCAATTATTGCTGAAAGTTCTGTTGAAAAAAAAGTTGTTCAAATGGTCTTGTTAGGTCTCATTTCATTGACATCAATGTCTTTCCTCTTTTTCTTTGTACTTTGATTTTGCCATTAAGTACAAAGGAAAATCATTTAGGGGGAGTGACACATTAACATTTACTGAGAATTTATTACCTAAAGATACCTGGATTAACTCATTTGTCTCTCACCCTGTAAAGAAGGTAGCAGCATTGTCTTCATTTCATGAGCAAATAAATTGAAGCTCAGAGTGGATAATTGACTTGTGTAAGTGATGCAGTCAGTAGGTCACAGAGCCCACCACTGACTGTAGGAAGCCAAATTCCAGAATCTGAACTTGATGCTATTCTAATACCCTTTAACTGTAATCCATGTTTGACAGCCTGCTGAGCTGCCCAGTCTGAGAGGGGAGATGACCAGAAATAAGCTCTCTGGCTGGGCTTTGCTGAGAAGGAAAAGTCGACGTGACAGGCCATGAAAATCCAGGACTTTGGCTATTCTAGGGAGAAGTGCAAACTAGAGTGGAGGTGGACAGGAGACCAGCACGGATTTGTACACCTTAGAACTGATCTTGGAGTATGCATCTCACCAGTGCCCTGTATCGAGGAGCACAATAAGATGAGCCATGGGTGTAGATTATAATGGTGATGGGGAAGAGCTAAGGAACCCAGACTAAGGGAAAAAACAAAGGGAGACAGTGTAGAGTTGTAAAAGGGTAAGTTTCTCAGCCAAGTGGTGCAGAGATAAGCAAAGGCTGTGGCTTCCTGGAAACATTTTAATTGAACCCAAGGAGACTGAGAAAATCCCATGCAGGTGAAGCTGCTATGGGCCCCTGTGGTGACCTCACAGCAACAGGAACGGCTTGTCCTATTAGACAAGAGGGAGCCACCAGATAATGAGAATTTAGAAGAGATTTCGATATGCGGGGGGTGTATGGGAATTTTCCAGCCACGTAATAGGAAAAAATAGGCATTTATGGTTGGATTTGTTCCAGACAGCCCTTGTATTTCATCATTAAATTTCTATTTTCTTGGCTTTTAAAAAGTCAATCTTACAAAAACATTTTAAAGTAGAATTGTGATCCTGAGCTTACTCACTTTGGGGGCTCTGATTTCCTCTGATGCCGAGATCGTGTGGTTTTACAACTAAAGATTGGCACTAGATATATGGGGACTTATCTAGGTCATGTTTCATGATTAATACATTCTACCCTCAGGACATTAATAGCTTCTTTTCACTTATAATCAGACCTTTTTTTTTTTTTTTTTTTACTGTTAATGACTTTTTAACCTATTTTCTTGTAAAATAAGACTTCTCCTTTGGGAATGGCAATTCCTTCTTCCTAGACTTAGGCATTAAAGCTCTTTATAGAGAAAAATATTTTCTTGTAGGGGGATTTGGGGATAGCATCCTATACAGTTTTCTCATGAGTGGAAAAATGCATACTTTGGCCCATTTTCAAGTAATGAGAACTCTAAATAGAACCGTACTCTTAAAAAAAAAAACTTGTTAAAAAAATTAGAAAGCTTATTGAGATATAAAAAAAAAGTAAATGGAAATAAAAATAGGAACGCAAATGAGTCCTAGATTTAGCAAAGATGACAGCCCTCTGTAATGCCGCCATCCTAAGCCACCCTTCTCAAACTCTTTTCTATGTTTTTAATGGAAAGCAGCTGCCTTGGAAGGCATGGTTTACAATGGATCTCTGTCATAGCTCTGCTTTGTAGCTATAAATAATGTCAACATGTTCTCTTATCCAGCAGCCTAGATGCTGATAACCACCCCTTCATACCAGATGAAGTCATATGATTCCTCCCCAAACATACTCATTATCATCTTATACCATCCCCCTCTCTGAGGGTAATGATGACCCTTTGTCACCTTGTAACACCAGTCATCGTTTCCTGTGACTGTTTGCCGTGGAGGCTGTTGGCTTGTGGGTCCGCTCCCTCTCAGCTTCTCAGGTGCCCAGTGATATGTCTACTCTGTCTTCTTTTTTATCTCTTTCTTCAAAATGTTTTAATCTTTTTCAATATGGATCTGTGATTGTAAAAGCAAAGCAAGTACAAGGTACCTTTATGTTAGTATCTAGCACAGTTATGCAGTGGTATTGGCAGTTTAACTAGGTAAGTGATGAATTGGATAAGTCACTAATGGAAAGTCTAGGAAGGCTTTGAAAGGTGAATGGAAGGTCAGGGTAAAATTGAGAAGCAGGGATTTTAAATATATTTTCTGGAAAAAGTTCTAGTGAATAGAGGTCAGTCAGTCAGTGATACCACCTTGTGTCCATTTTCCCAGCAGGTTGATGAGAGTCAGTATATATGTGTTTTTCTAGGCAGAGGGTTTTGTTGGATTCTTGGCTTGTGAATCACATAAGATACTGAATCATTACATAGCAACAATAAGAAATATAGAGAGGAGCCATCAATGGGACAGAAATTGAAGACTACTTGAAAGAAAAAAGGCAGGTGGGATTTACTGTATTTTGCTATGTATGATGGACACCATATTTTTGGCTCAAACTTCCAGGGAAAAAATCTTCCATTTTAATATTTTAATTCAAATTTTTACTAGTTTATATTTAGGTATTTGTTTTTTTTTATTATAAAGGAATTTTAACATTTTAAAAAACATGGTACTAGAAATTTAACACTTTTAACTCATAAGCATAGTAAAGGAATTAAAAACATTTATACACATACAGAATTAGTACTACCCATGTATAATGCATCTTCTTATTTTTTCCTCATAAATTTGGGCAAAATGCACATTATACATGGCAAAATATGGTAATTGATGGGAATGTAAGTTCAAAACAATTATAGGAGAAGACAATTGCTGCCTTTGGGGACAGATTTGGAGGTTCTAGAAAATCAGTTTGGGATATCAGGTGCAGAAAGGTGTCCTAAGAGAATCATCAGAAGACTGGTTTTTAGATCAGCTAGTGAACTAGCACCTTCCACCTACCACCTTGACCAGTGGGAGAAGTGGGGAATTCTTTAACCCAGACAATTAACCACTTGTATATCATAATTTTACCTCCACCCCATTAACTGGAGAAAGGTTATAGTAAAAATAAGAATAACATTAACACACAGGCTAACAGTAAGTCAAGCATGAAGATAAGCCAGCTACCCCAGTCTCTAAATGTTTGAAGAACAAAGACTACCAGTTCAACAGAAGGCCTAATACCTGATGTATAATGAATTTTAAAAGAATATATTTATTGTGTTCTGTGAGATAAGAGGTTATCATATTTATAAAACAAGACTAGTCAGTTGTATGTTACAGTAAAATCCTTAGGGATGCTAGGAATAGAAAATGAGATTGTCTAAATTAAAACCCAAAAGCTCTGCTACCCTAAATAGCAGAAAACAAACAAGCAAGCAAAAAACACAATTTATGAAAATAATGACCCAAAACATGGAGTGGAATATTCTTAGACCAGCACAAAAATGCACAGAGCAAAAAGTATGGAAAAAAGATGAAACAAAAAAATAGACCCAGAAGTTGCAAAATTTATCTAATTAGGAGCTCCCAGTGACAAGAATGGAAGAGAGCATTTACTTAAAGAAATAGAACATAATTCCCCACAACTTAGACGTTAGAGCCCCTGAATTTGAATGGACACACTGAGGCCTGGCAGAATGGAATGAAAAACATCAGATCCTCTCTCAACACACTGGGGAGAACTTTCAGAGCACTAAGCATAAACAGACATGTCCAAAGAGAGAAAAAAATCGGAAAAGATACATGTATAGGAAAAATAATTGGATTAACATCCTATTTCTCAATGGCAACATTAGACATAGAAAAACAAAATATTTGAATAATGATTTATGTGGTCAAATTCTCATTAATCTGTGAGTGCAAAATCAATTTTTTCAGCTGTATTAAGAGAACAACAAATTCTATTCCCTTCAAACTCCAGTGAGAGAATAACCAACATGTATTCCAGCAAAATGAAAAATGTACTTAATGAAAAAGCCATGAATTATATGAAATCAGAGTAAGTAAGAATCAAACAATTTTGTGGTTATGTCTAACTTCCATTATTATAAAAATCCTTCAATACCTTGATGTGGCATTGGAAGAGAATGAAAAAGCACTACGAGCTAACATGCATTCCTTGTTCAATGAAATCATGGGATATTAACTGACTCTGGTAGTAAAATATAAATATTTGTATACAAATACGATGTTTGAACTTAGACCATTAGAATAGAAAAAAACAATCTAAACTTGATCACTCTAAATAAAAGGGAGAAAAAGAAACAAGAAAATACAGTAAATAGAAAAATAAGTTGGCTACATAGCTTCATATATAGCAGTAATCCTGAAAAATGTGAACAGATTAAATTCCTCAATTATGGGCAGAAATTCTGAGATTAAGTTAAAAAATCAAGCTCTAGGCTATTTTAGGAAATTTATGAAATGAAGTAAAACCAGATTAGTATTCATCAAGTCATTACAAGCCTAAGTGTTATAAAAGCAGAATAAAGAATGTCTTCTTTTTCTGTAGTTTTGCTAGAAACTCTTGAGAGAAAACAGAAGGGGACTATTTTTTCTCAGCCTGTTTCGGAAGACTCAAAGTTCTTAGGATTTAACAATGAAATTGTTTCTACTTATCTACTCCAAAACCCTTCTATTCCAAAGAAAGCACCTTTAAATCATCATTAAACACTCAGGTAAAGGAAGCCCTTCACTGTTTTTTTTTTTTCCTTTTTTTTTTTTTTTAAAGTAATATTTGATCCCTAAAGGGAAAAAGCAAAAATTCAAGCAATGGTAATAATAATATGAGAAAGCTACTCAGTTATCTTGATTCACACAAAAAAATGGAAATGAAATGTTTCTGATTTACTTTTTCATATATATATATCACAGACTGGAGAACATATGATAACATTTAATGAGTGAATTAATTTTTTTACAGTGTTGAGTTGATGAAAACAATGTTGGAACACTAAGGAATGCTGGTGATGTAGGCTGGTTCTCTAAGCGTAAGTGATGAAGTGTCAGGTGGCAGTTACATTAAGTTTGGCACACATCATTAAACAGTGTCTGATACGAGCAGATGTTCAATTTTTCACACTGAGGAGGTGGTTCAGGAGATTCTATTGCAACATAACATGATGTAATGGCATACTTTGCCATGAAAGTAAAGTAAGCGATTCATCTTGAACGTGGCAGTTGGTAACTCTATGTGAGGTGTTGATAATTTTGATATTTCTGTCTGCAGAAACCAAAGACGATTCTGAAGGTCCTAAAAATCCCTTGTTACATCTGTTAGCATCTATATTGTACTCATTCATTGCCATAGGTAGGCAGCACATTTAAGTATCTGATAATGTGATAAATGTTATCCTTTAAGACTGGTATTTTCTCAAACCTGCCATTGTATCCTTTACTACTCCATCTCTCTGCCCACTTCCTATATCCTACAAGTCACGGGAAGGTTACTAAAATATGAAAGTAGAAAATTTCATTGAGTTTGACTTCCCTGAAAGAGCTCTTTACACTTATTTTTCTACCCAAAGTCTGGATTCTCTAGTCAGCTGTTTTAGATGGTAGCGTTCATCATCACATTAGTTTCTTGTTTTTGTTGTTAGTGTCTCAAATAATGGAAAGATAGCTGAGCCACCAGTGGATATGTAAATTTGACTCTCCCAATTTCTCATCAAAATGATAAGACACAGCAAGACTGTACAAACTCCATTCCCTCTGCATAAGCGGAAGTCAGACTCTTCAAACCTGGCATTACCTGTAAGTGGAAAAACAGACACAAAATCCCAGCGTGCTGTCTTCCACGGTCCCCACTGCTAGCCTTACAGGGCTACGTGGGCATTTCAGCAAGAAACTGCGTGGAAGAAATACATAGGGGTATAGCGGGGTGTGGGGATTAATCTAACAGAAACCACCAACAGAAAGAAAAAGATTATAAGGCAATACAGAAAAAGTATAGTGGCAGGCCAGAATACTGACTAGGGAGAAGGGGCTTGAAGAGACATGTGGGACTTGAATAAAAAGTCATTGAGAGGTAGCACCCCAGGCAAAGAAGGTTAAAACAATGGAGACTCATCCCTTGGAAAATGCGTGGTGATCAAATGAAACACTACTGACAGAGCTGTTTAATGTAAATTCTGTGAACTCCCCCTTCCGGGTCCCTTCCCCCAGGTGCCTAATGTATGCATTTAGCTTCTGTCACCCTGCTGGCTTATCGCATCAGCCAGCCCCCACCCCAACCCTGTAAGAGTCCAAAAAGCCTGTTAGTGGGGGCTCAGAATTTGGAGACTGTGACTCCTCTGAGCCCGC